>PVIW01000152.1:456589-496120 GCA_004026585.1 Noctilio leporinus
CTGGAGCCAGTCGAACGTATGCCTTCTTCTCTCCATCAGGCCTGATCAGGGTGTTGACCTTGGCAACATCAATGTCATAGAGCTTCTTCACAGCCTGCTTGATCTGGTGTTTGTTGGCCTTGACATCCACAATGAACACAAGTGTATTGTTGTCTTCTATCTTCTTCATGGCTGACTCAGTAGTCAGGGGGAACTTGATAGCATAGTGATCAAGCTTGTTTCTCCGGGGGGCGCTCTTCCGAGGATATTTAGGTTGCCTCCGGAGCCGCAGTGTCTTAGGTCTCCGGAAGGTGGGTGACGTGAGGATCTTCTTTTTTTTGTGGCTGTGGACGCCTTTTAGCACTGCTTTTTTTGCCTTCAAAGCCTTTGCCTTAGCTTCGGCTTTGGGAGGGGCAGGGGCTTCCTTCTTCGCTTTCGGCGCCATCTTCGTGAAAAAAGTAAAGTATAATATTTTAAATGTATCAGAATAGACAACTTAAGTGGACTTCCCTCTTAAACCTCACCTGCTTAGCCTTCCTTTGCAAAATGACCAGCATGTGTCTGAATCTCTCAGCAGTGCATGGCACATGCTGTTTATTTCCGTTATTGCCAGGGGTTTGTTTTTCAATCTACTCTGTGGTGTTAACCTTATAAATAAAGTTATGGTTTATGTGTGATCTATTAAAAAAATTCTGTCCATAAAATGTGGTGGGGTGAAGAAAGAATGTGTTACCTCAACAGGCAGAGAGAAAATTCAAGGGGTTATAAGAAATGAGTTGGTGATAGAATCTAGTATAAAGGAACCATGGACATGGACAACAGGTGGGATTGACTTTGTGGGTGAATGGGTGGGTGGGGAGGGGGACAGAAGTGAGCAAAAAGGGGATGGATGTAATATAACAACAATATAATTAAATTTAAAAAAAAAAAACAAAATCAGTTGGAAAATGCACCACCTGCATCAGATATATACCATCTGCTTAACTCACCTTTCAAATTTCTAATTAAACTGATAATTACTTATCCAAACAAAACAACGTAACTTCCCCAAATTTCAAGAGACTGAAAGCATGAAAGAGCGGTGTGAATGTGTTAATTTACACTTTCCACCATCAGATTTAAAAGCCTTCTTGGCATGTGTAGAAAATAATAACAGCTTACACTTATTTTTATAATGTATGCAGGAACTGTTAAACCCTATATATGATATTCTAATTTAATTTTCAGCATAAACCAATGAGTAAATACTATTATTCTCATTGCATTTTATTGATAATGAAACAGAGGTTTTGGGAGTTTTCAAGTATCTTGTTTAAGGTCACATTAATGCTGTTAATGTTAAAAATGGGCAGTATAATAAATTGTACCTTTCAAAAATGGCCAAAGTGATTGTTTCTGGTGAAACATAGTCCTTCAAAACCTTGCAATTCCTCATAAAGAGGTAGAGTCCATACCAGCCTTCCCAACCTAGTTAATGAGTTTGTTCTGTCCATTGACAGGTACAATGTTTATAATACCTGAGGCTAGAGTATACAAAGGATTCAGTTTCTGTTGCCTCTTTTTGTGTCAGGACCATCACCTTAGGAAGTTAGCCTCCATTGAGGAAATTCAGGCCCTCTGGGGAGACTCATGTAGGAGCTCTGGCTGAGAGCCACAGCTAAGGATTTAGGTGACAGCCATTATCAACCTCTAGAGTGAGCAGCTTTAGAATGAATGAGCAAGTTTTCAAAGGATCCTAGTCTCTTTCCATCAACTCATCACCTATCTTTCAGTCTTTCTATAAGAAGCCCCATATTTGATGGATCAGAGACAAGCATCCCTGATATGTCATGTCTGATTTCCTGACTAAAGAACCTATGAACATGATGAATTACAATTTGGAGCAATTTGTGAAGTAGTCCTAGTAAAGGGAATAATAGAATATCTAATTTCAAAATGACATTTTTAAAAAGGGAAAACACTGCTCCCATTGAGGAAAAGGGCATAATCTATGTTATATCTTCAACTTTTAAAGATTCAGGACTTTCCTCAACCATAAAAATTATATACACAATCCTAGGCTATAGAAATTGCAATGCCTGAGAGCCCTGCCTTTTCCCACAGTTACCAAATGAGTTACAATTCTTCCAGGATAAGGGAGTGGAGTCAAGGAAACTAGAACCAAGGAAAAGTCATTTAGCATTGCTGAATGTTTTTTTAAAATTTGTTCTTGTCTGTCACACCATCTGACTGGGCAGATTTCTGAACACTGACTGGCTCTTTCTCATTAGAAGGTTTAATAAAGTCTTTAGAGCCTTCAGAGACCTCAATGGTTGTCGACCACCACCACCCCAAGCAATGGAATCTTTGGCTTTCTGCAATTACTTGGAAGAATAATCACTGTTTAATAACAATAACAGTTGTTGAGGGAAATGAACATGACTCCATTTCATTAATTTTCCCTTTCCCACTTCACCACAAACCACTGTAAATTTGTAAGGAGAAAAATACTAGAATATAATATTTAACTATATATGCCTATAATACATCAAATATAATATTGATTAATTATATACTATATAATAAACATATATCATATATAATCATATAAATAATAATATGAAGTCTGTCCAGAAAGTGTCCATCACATAATATGAAAAAGAGACAATTACTGATGAGAATACAAAATACAAGGAACATTGTACATAGGACAATGATGCCTCAGTCCCCTTCCAAGTAGGCACCTTGGGACCTCATACAGTTTTTCCAATCTCCATTAGCTACCCTGTCATATTTTTCTGAATTTCATTGATGGTCTGAAATCTCTTCCCTTTCAAAGGTGATTTTAGTTTGGGAAAAAATAAGAAGTCACAGAGCATGAAATCTGGACTATTGAGGGGCGGAGTCATCTAGGTGATATGATGTTTCACCAAAAGAACTGCATTAAACATGATGCATGAGTGGGAACATTGTTGTGATAAAGCTGCCACTCATGAGTTGCCCATAGCTGCAGCCTCCTGAATCATCTGAATAGTTTCCATGGAAGAATATTCTAGTTTAATGCAAGATTTAATGCAGATTCATTGTTGTACTTGCTCATTTTGAATGCAATGGTCATGCAGTACACATGTTCACTAAATGGCATGCACTGCTACCACTGACTAGTACAGTGAAGTCATCATTGTTCATGCATGTACATTCCAGTCTACTCTCCTTGGCTGACAGGTTACATAGATGTCACTTGAAGCATTCTTGATTTATAATGGTTGGACTTTTTCCAGACACACTATATGTAAATATATAGGATTTCAAATTATAAAGATCATCACCAAATCAGTAATCAGTAAAATGCTGCTTTGGGCTATTTGGCAGATTGATCAAACCATGTTGTTATGGGAAGCACACTGTCAGACTACTCATGGTTGATTTCTCGTAGTTTTGATAAAAAAGTAAATTATAAGCCATATAATTCAATAGTACTAAACTATTGACAACATGTCCAGAGGTGAAAAATTGGCCAAAAGATGCATCAGGCCTTAGAAAACAATTGTTAGTCACCCTTGGAAATCCATTTATATTTGGACAAATTGTTTCTCATTACTTTCAGAAAAGTTCATTATTCTGGAATGACTTTCCTGCAAATGCATGATATAGTTTGTTTTATCTTAACACCTCATGATAAAGATTGGCTCAATTTCAGTTTCCAAAAATTTTCCTTGTGTTAAGAATTGAAAAGCAATGACCTTATTTATAAACATTACTCCTCAGTGTAGTGGGATCTGCAGATATCAATGTAGACAAAAATCACTAGAAAACCACCTCTAAAATGACAGTAAAGTTTCTCAGAAACCCCAAGTCAAATATTGCAAAATATGCTGTCTTTTATGGTAAATGTTTAAAGTTGATGTCTTAGTATTTTGTGTATTAATTGTACTTTCAACATGGAGGTAAATGAAACATGGAATCAGGCAGAACTGTCTTGGAATCCCTATCCTAACATATCTGGGGCCACTTTTATTCCCATGAGAAGCGTCAACATTTTACAGAGAGGCACCCTAGCTGGTGTGGCTCAGTGGATTGGCACCAGCCTGCAAACCCAAAGGTCACTGGTTCATTCCCCAGTCAGGGCATATAACCAGGTTGCAAGCCAGGTCTCCAGCCAGGTCCTTAGCTGGAGGCAGGTGAAAGGCAACCATACATTGCTGTTTCTCTCCCTTTCTTCCTCCCTCCCTCTCCTTCTCTCTAAAGCTTTATAAAAAAAAAAAAAAAAAAAAAAGAGGTGCAACTCTCTACACAGGGAAGATTACACATGAATATTAAGCAATAATACAGAAAATATATAGCAAAGCCCCTCTCATATAGAAGTCCTTAATATCAGTTTTATCATCCTTCCTCTTCTAATCTGCTATAGTTTAAAAACTATATAATTATGTCAAAATAATGCTCAGTGGAGGAACCCAAGCATGTAAGAAACATGTTAGCAGTGCAAGCTTCAGTGACCCAGGCTCCAGGGTGGCAGGCATTCACTCACCAATCCTTGGCATTGATGTTGAAACCAATACTTAACATTTTGTTATCATTAGCACCCTATTCTAATAAGTCAGGGTCCCCAAAGTATAGAAATCTAAATATATAATCATCATTATCTTTTTCTGTTATTTCACTATGGTCTTAACCGTTAAATTACACATTTTACAAAGACAAAATATGTTACAACTGGATGTTTTCTTAACAGTGATCATAATAGTCTGGAGACCAGTTAAATTTAAGGTCATTATTAAACTTTTAGAATATATGTATACATGTGTATTTAATTCTTTAACATAGTGGGCTGTTGGAATGTATCTTACCTTAAAATTGGAAGTATTATAATGATTAAGAAAAAATAAGCTACCCTTGACTGTTACTATAGCTATACACTTATTAGGTGATGCGGGATGCACTTAAAAACTGCAGCATAGTTTTTGACTGACTTTAAAAATCAACTAAGAGTTTTACCAAAAATAAACACATGTCCCTATGCTCTCCTTTGCAGGCTCTGCTTCATTAATGTATTAATAGTAGAAACTGAGATATATTTTGAAAAAGACAAAATACAGTGGTTAACAAAGAAATATTTATAATAATACAGAGGTAGGTGGGAAGTCCAGGATAGAGAGGATGTTGTGTTCCATTTTATCATCCAGACTCAGGCTAGAAAATCAAGTTCACTACTCCCAAAAAATGCCCTCTTTTCTTTGCTCCAAGATGGGCATGCCTATTGTCATTATTCCCAGTTGTGGTGAAGGAAGTCCAAGGCAAAAATCATTGCCCCAGAAGATGACCTGAAACACATCCTCTTTACTTCCTTTGCTTTGCATTGAACGTACTTTATTTAACATTGTACTGAATATTGTTGAATGCCAGAACTAGCTGCAGGAGACTAAAAAATATAATCAGTAATGTAAAATCATGCATCTATCAAGAAGTCTACTTATTCCATTGGGAAACATTATGAAGAAAAGAATGAATAATAGAGGAGAGTGGTAGTTTTTTTATTTTATAAAGAATTTGGGTACTCTAAATATTTAAATCCATTCTTAGACCAGCTGGAAATTTAGAAAAAATGGGGGCAAATAAGCTCTAAAGTCAAGAATAACTGTTTTTAGAAAGTAAGTCTAACTTTGAAAATCTATGTTAACTCAAAATGTTTCTTATATTTTGTATTTTCAATTATCACAGAAGCAATGTTTATTACATCTAACTGGTACACTAATATAGATATATATGATATAGAAAGTAAAATTTCTATAATCCACCCATAATGTAACCATTGCTAATGGCTTTGATCATTTTTCTCCCTATTTATACTTCTCTCAAGAAATACAGGTATATCAACATAATACTATAGAGCTTTATTTCACAAAAATTCCATTTTTAGCTGGCTTCAAAACATATAAACAATTCTTAGTGTATTATTCAATTCTGGCTGCTACAACAGAATATCATATGTTAGATGACTTATAAACAATATAAATTCATTTCTCATAGTTCTAGAGGCTGGGAAGTCTAAGAGCAGGTACTGGCAGGTTCAGTGTCTGGTAAGAGCCTGCCACCTTCTTGGTACATCCTTACATGGCAGGAAGGGCAAAGGAGCTCTCTGGGATCTTTTATAAGGGTACTAATTCCATTCACAAGGGCTCTACCCAAGTGACCTAACCATTTTCCAAAGACTCCTAGTAACATCACATTGGGGGTTAACTTGCAACATATGGACTATTGGGGGGGATGGGTCAAGCATTCTGTTTGTAGCATCTTGTAAGGCTGTATCTAAATGGACACGTGCAAACAAATTTTTTATAAATACATCAGTTATTGTATTTAAAAGTTATTTCCAATTGAATATGTGGAAACTATATCCAAATTTCCAATTATTTCATGTGGAATAAATTTTGGAGAACTATAGAAAAGTTAAGTCATAAAGAATGTACATATACCTTGAAATAAAAATATCTAATATACATTAAATTAATGAAAGTAAGCTGTAGAAGAATGTAAATACCATTGCTACTGTTAATAGAAAATATTCACAAAATGCCCTTATATTTAGCCCTGGCTGGTGGCTAAGTGGATAGGTGCTGGCCTGCGAACCCAAAGGTCAGTGGTTTGATTCCCAGCCAGGGCACATAACCAGGTTGCAACAAGCCAGGTCTCCAGCCAGGTCCTTAGCTGGAGGCAGGTGAAAGGCAACCATACATTGATGTCTCTCTCCTTTTCTTCCTCCCTCCCTGACTTTCTCTCTAAAAATAATAAACTTTTTTCAAAATGTCCTTATATTTAATAAAAATACACAAGTATAGGTATCAGTGAAAACTTTCCATGATGATACATAAAAATCTACTTTATCTCCATTATAATCAGTTATATATTTAATGACTTACATGTGGCTATATATATTTAACAACTCCCTCACTAATGGACATCAAAATTATTTTCACTATTTCACTAATGCAAACAATGTTGCATATATCATATTAATTTTATATATTGATTATTATAGATTTTTCCCATGACAGATTTTACTAGAGTTAGAAATGTTATATCAAAAGCTGATAGAAGACAGTAATTAAATGGTGAATTGTCTGGATGTGAAAGGGAAAAAAAAGTACATTGGTGGTTACAGAACAGACATGGGGATGTTAAGAAGAATAAAGGAAATGGAGAAGCCAAAGAACTTCTACGTATGACACATGTCATTTCTCTCCATTCTTGCCTTCAATGAAACAAGATTAACAAATTGTGGCAGAATAAATGCTACATTATAGAAAGCCTCCAGAAATCCACTGTAGTTAAAGATCAGTTGCAGAGTAACCTGCAATGTCAGATTTATTCTAACTCAGTAATGAGAAGTAGACTACTGAGACCTAGATTATATTCTCAAATTTTTCTAACTCAATGAGATTCGTTGAGAAAGAGTGAGACTACACATCTCTAGATTTTATTTGATCCTACAATATGTAATACAGACTTGTCTGTGAGCATAAAATGCGGAAGCTACATTTAAAATTTAATTTTTTTGATTTAATAATGCCATAGGCTTCAGAAGTTTAGTCTTATATTACAATGCATATATCCCTAGAATAATAATTATATTAAATTTTGCCTGAAACTAGGAACCAAATGTTTTAACACAAAAGAGTTTGTAATCAGTCTAACACCAAATGCTATTAATATTATTGCTTTTCCTTTGGACATAAATTTAAAATGCTGTTTGATATCCAAGGGTACTTAATTAAAAGGCCCTCAAAGTAAAAAGTGGAATTGAGGGAGTACTTTTTCACTTTGCCTACTCACACCTAATACACTATAGACTGATTAAAATTTAAAAATTCCCAAAGGTGTGAGTGTATATATCCTTTTTCTGTTTTTGGTAAAATATAAATATTTAATAAATTTTACAGTTTTAACTTGAATTTTTTCTAATAAATCAGTCCTAAGTATGGACATGAATTACTAGATTGTCCTACCAGTAGATATACTTCAGTTGCTAGGGAAGCCATAACAAAGTAACATGAGCTGAGTAGCTTAAAAAACCTAAATTTATTTTCTCACAGCTCTGGAGGCTTAAAATCAGAGGTCAAGGTGTCAGCAGAGTTACTTTCTTCTAAAGCCTCTTTCTATTAACAGCAGCAAACAAGGTTCAAAGACTACTGACTCAGCATTTTTTAGACATTTTTCCAGAGCACAGTAGAAACTTTTGTTGTTATAAGACAATTCAAATGTCAAATTGTATTACAAAATTGACATATCTGGATCATAACATTCGAGTCCTATTAAATAATATAGGAGTGAGATTTAATAAGCAAAGATAAATTTTCTAGATGCTTTCATAAATAATTAACATATGCAAGTTGCCACGTGGGCCTCCCAACCATGCAATATACAGCAGTGATATTGCAACTCTCTGTCTCTTGCACCTGGACAAAATTTGTCACCTGCTGACACCCAATGGTAATTCTATAGATGAACTTCATTTGTCATTGCTCCAGACCATGCTAAACTGAATATACATCTGGCATGACAAAATTAAATATAAAAATTGTATGGTATAAAATATTTAGAAGTGAGATTACCATTGTAGTATAAGAAGTAAAATAGAAATCAGTCCTTTTTTCATCAAACAAGCAGTTGGTTTTGGTTTTGGTTTTGGTTTTGTTTTTTCATATCAAAGCCAAGGCAATTTAAAGACGTTTCCTAATGCCCAATCACTAAATCAAGTGAAAAGAGAAAAATCTACTTCAAGAAATTGCAGCAAACATTTTGCAAAGCATTAGTATCCCATTACTTTGGGGACATTTAATGATTAAATTTAATATCCTGAGTTAAAATGCCAGTGGATAGAGTTAATGGAGAGAAGCAAAAGCTTCAAAAGAGATCACTTGGAAAATAATCAATACTAAAAATCTGTACTCTGAGCAAACGTTCACACAAGGAGTAAGGTCAGTAAATAAGGACCCAAAGCAAAAAAAGGTTCTCAGCATGCATTAAGCTGTCTCTGATAGCCAGGAAAGAACCTCAAGTGGACAAACATTAAAATGTATTATTTAAGTTTGGTTTAGAAAAATTGTGTCCAGGCAAAACAAAAATAAGCACTGTTTCACAAGTTTTACCTTTTGATATACTTTTACATAAAGAAAGCTGCAGAACGTGCACAGTTTGTAAGTGATAAAGTTCTACGTTTATAATGATTTGCTTCATAATGCCCTGCATTTTAGAAATCTGAAATTTGGCACAGTCAATATTATAGGTCCCTATTATATTGTACTGAGCATATTACTATAAAAAACCCCATGAAGGGTTTCAGCATCTTTTGATGCTTCATATCAGGCATAAGTAAGCTATGAATCGGGGTAGTAGCTAGCAGGAACCAAAATAGCTGATGGGGTTAATCTACAGAAGTTGAACTTTGAGAGAACACACAGACCAAGATATCCCTATGAACCCTCAAAAAGGGATTCTGTAGATTTCTTCCTACTCACTGTTAATTTAGGTAACTAGTCATATAAAGTAAATCTGAGTACAGTTATGTGATCTTAGTGAAGTAATTTAAAATTGTTCATCCTTAGTTTCTCATTTTTAGAGCAGGAAAATAATGGTTTCTACTTTGCAAGGTTGTTATGAGGGCTGAGTGAAGTGTTCAAACCACCTGGCATCTAGTGAAGTGCTCCAAAATGTTAGCTGCCGTTAGCTACTAATACGATACTACCTATTGAAGACCTCTCCTCTTTCCCCCTGGACCCAATTATTCCTATTTCTCAACTTGGCTCTAGGAGCTGTATGTGTACATGTGTGTGCACACATGCATGTGTGTTTGTGTGGAGAGGGAGAGAGTTTAGATATAGGTAAGAGTTGCAACACTATAGTATGATTATCAAAACTAATAAACTTTCATATAATATTCTTAACCAATGTACAAAATTTATTAAGATGTTAACACTTTTTCCATTAAAATCCTTCTTCTATTCCAAGATCCCACATTGCATTTACTTGTCATGTCCATATTCTTCTGCAATTTGTAACAGTCCCTTAGCCTTTCATGTCCTTAACACTTTTCAAGAGCCCTGGACTATTACTTTGGAGAATGTCCCACCATTTGGGTTTGTTTTCTCATGAAATGTTGCATTATTTGGCAGGATAGCATAGAGGAGATGTGCCCTTCTCATAGCATCAAATCAGGAGATACATGATATTGATATGTATTAATGGGGATGTTAACTTTGATCATTTGGCCAAGGTGATTTTAGTTTTAAGAAAAGTTAGAAGTTGCAAGGTTCCAAATCTGGGCTATAGTGGGGCTGAGTCACCTGGGTGATTTGATGTTTCATAAAAAAACACACACCTGGTTGATGCATGAACAGGCATGTAGCTATTATAAAGCTGTCATAGCTGCAGACTTCTAAATCATTCAAATAGTTTCCACAGAGAAATGTTCAAGTTAAATGCAAAATTTAGTGCATTGTTCTACTCCGCCATTTTGAATGCAATGGCCACACAGTACACATGCTCACTCAACAGCATCCATCACCCCCACTCAGTAATACAGTGAAGCCATCATTGTTCATGCATGTGCATTCCAGTCCACTCTCCTTGCTTCCAGGTTACATCAATGTCAGACAAACTGTTGTCATTATATTAACAATGGCTGGAGTTTTTCCAGACAGACCTTGTATAAAGTCATGTATATTTATTTTATTCTTTGGTTTACACTCCATTACTATACTAAATTTTTTGCTTCAATTGCGCTAGCCTTGACAATAGAGAATTCTGCATGATTAGTGTTGAGGCACTATTAATATGCCTCCATTTTCTCATTACTTCCTTATATTTTGTTACCACAAGATGCTCTTAATTTTGCAATCAACCTATTCTCCACTGAGCCCAATCTTTTTATTGTAAAGTAGTAGTTAGAAAACAAGATCCGGGTTCTAGGTGTACTCATTGCTACTGAAGCACCATTACTTTAAACTCTTCTCATTACGTAAAGCTAGGAAATATATATATATTTATACTAACTTGTGCACAGACTCATGTCTATATTTATTTCTGTATCTGCTTATCTATATCTATTTATACATTATATGTAACTTTTTGAAAATGAATCCATGCTGGTATCTCCAACTCCATTCTAGTATGACAAAGAGTTCATCCTAGCTTTCCCTTTCCTTATTTGCAACTCCCTTCTCCAACAGTAAGGAACTCCCTCTCATTAACTGTAATATATTTATTTGTTCGATCCTAGTACACAAATTAAGTAATTTTGAATTTCAACCTAGATTTCTGAGAAAAGCAAAATAACAAAGAAGGGCTTATCTCTTAGATTTACTTTGTTTTGCCTTTACCTTTAACATGTCTAGTTAAAACACTGTTTTCAAATTATACTTAGATCATTTACTTTATTCTCCATCTGCTTAAAGGCAGTTATGTGATTCCTTTATAATACAGTTAGATTAATTTGCCCCCAAAATAATGGCTATTTTTTCTGTTTTCATAGTGGTGGGCAGTTCTTTAGGTTTTAACACATACAATATAGTCATGTGTCATCACAATTCTACACAGAAGTGTAGCATCCCTCCAAAAATTCTGCCATGCTATGCCATTATAACTCCTCTCCCCATTACCAATTCCTTGTAACCATTTCTCTTTCCCTCCTTACAGCTGTGCAGTTGTGCCTCTCCCAAGGTACCATATAAATGTAATCAGGCAATATGGAATCTTTAGGTTGCACTTCTTTCACTGAGCATAATGCATTTAAGATTTATCCACATCAATGGGTGAACAAATAAAAGCTCATAAATTTTTCCTTCTGAATAGTATTACATTGTATAAATACACCATGATTAGTTTACCCCAAGAAAAATAAAATTCAGGCCCTAAAGTCCAGGAGCTGATCTTCTGTTCATAGCTAGGACTCCATGTTATAACAAACCCTTCTGTTGTTTATGGCTAAACCCTGTTGTTCCACTAGTTCCATAAACAATCTTACAGAATATCCATTCCAAGCAAAGCCATGGTGTAAACCACAACATGCAAAACATCCCACTACTCTCTTGAGTAACTGCTACTTCTCTGCTAATTTCAACTTAAACTTAATCTTGCCTGGCCTCCTTAGAGGTAAGGTTTACTGAGATGCCCAGTCATCACTGTCCCACTTTCTTACTACAACTAATCTACAGTGAACCTCTGCTTATTTAGGCTCTCCCCAGAATTATTCAAAAGACCAAGTCATGTAAGTTCTGAGACACCTTAAAGTTCACTTGGGTTAACACTACCCTTTACTTCAATGTAATAAACCGAACTTGTTCAACTACAAGTGTGCTCTTGGTCTCTTCCACTGAAGTGCATTAACAGCATCATCATTGATTATATGACATCTGGATTTGTTTCCAGTATTTTGGTGATTATGAACAAAGTTGCTATAAACATTTGCATAGGTTTTTGCATGAATATAAGGTTCCATTTCTCTTGGGAGGATTTCTAGGCGGAGACTGCCAGATCATCCAAGAGTTTAAGAGAAAGAACTCACAGACATGAACCACAGTGTTGTAATTGGAGTGGTAGTGGGAAGTGGAATAGGATATGGGGGGATAAATAGTGATGGAAAAAATAAAATTTAAAAAAATAACTGTATGTTTAACTTTATAGGAAACTATCAAATAACTATCAAAGTGAGTATGCCATTCAACATTCCTATTGGCAATGTTAGAGCATTTCAGAAGCTCCACATCCTCACCAGTATTTGGTACAGTTTTATTTTTATTTTAGACATTCTTATAGGCATGTAATAGTATCTAAATGTGGTTTTAATTTTCACTTGTCTCATTATTAATGACATTGATTATCTTTTCATATGCTTATTTTATCTCAAACCTTTTTGTGAAATGGCAATTCAAATATTTTGCCCACTTTTTAAATTAGATTGCTTTTTTGCTCTTTAGTTTTGATTCTAGATACAAATATGTTGTCAGAACCATGATTTGCAAATATTTTCTGCCACTCTGTGCCTTGTCTTTTTATTTTTTTACACAGATGTTTATCTTCTGCAATCATTGAGATACTCTCAGGAATTTTTCACATATATGAATAGTTGTAATTCTTTAATAAAAACAATCTTAGTCAGAAAATTAGGTTGAGAAAAATAGAAATGGAGATTAGAGAGGAAATAATCAAGACAGAAACTTTTCATATTGATTATTGAAGATTGATTGACTAAGGTCCAAGTGTGTAAAAAACCACCAATAAAGCACACCAATCATCTCCAATGTCTTCTTACTGCTCTTCAAGTCCAAATCTATACCTTCCTGAGTCCTGCTGACCTTTCTGCTGTCCTTTGACACTATATACAAACACATTACCTTTATTTTGTTTCTCAAATATATGAATTTCCTTTCTTCCTGAGGTCATTTACTGCCTAGAAGACCACATCCCCATTCCTGCTCATTGTTGCCAATTAACCATCAGTACAAATGCCACCTTGTTGGATGCCCTTTTCTTAACATATCAACCAAAAGCACGTGTACCTCCATTTTACTCTTTCGTATCACCCTGCTTTGTTAACTTTATAGTACACATACCTTTTGAAATCACCTTGCTCTTTTAATGTCCTTTTCTTTAATTTTTTCAGTAACAATGATTAATAAAGTTATATAGGTTTCAAATGTACAATTCTATTTTATTTGTGTGTTTACCAACCAGTGCCAAATCTCCTCTCATCACCATATATTTGACCCCTTTTCCCCATCATTACCCCCATTTCCCTCTGGTAACCATCATATTACTGTCTGTATCTGTAAATTTTTGTCTTGCAGCCATACCATACTGAACATGCCTGATCTTGTTTGATGGCCTTTTTATTATCTTGCTTTCTCCATCCCTACTCACCAGAATCAAATCACTCTAGAGAGGGGAAACATGTCTGTTTGAAGCCCTGTAATCCAGACACAAAACCAGCACCTGCCACATAAACACTTAGCAAATGTTTTTAATGAACAGATAACTGAATGAATGATGAGGTGTGAAAAACACCCATTATAATGTTGCCAAGTTTTCCCAACTCTCTGAAGAAAACTCCAATTGATAGATGTTAGAACATGAAAGCTTTTGTCCTTACTAAGAATTTATGAGCATCTGCCTTCAAAATTTCCAACTGTTCAATTATTCTTGTTGTTAAATAAATCATCCCATATAGTAATTAAATGAATAACAAGGATAAGGAAGACCAATTTAAAGATCGCTATCACATCCATATGCTAACATTTTTATATCTGCCTTATTCAAGTGCTACCTTTAAGGAATCCATACATGTTATTTGAGCTCATTTTACTTCTTTTTAGACATTATGATCATTATTTCCCTTACCTTTTCTGCTGCTGTTCTAGTACAAGAAGCCTTAAACTCCAGTTATCTATTGCAATTGGTTAGTATTTCATGATCAGCAAAACAAAGTAGGAATTGAAATTTTTCTTTCGGATCAAAAGCCTCTTGTCCACTCATTTTCCTTTGAATTATTCTTCTGGTTCATTTGTTAATTCCACTAAAGCCCCATTCAGTTCTTTGAAATGGCAAGTAATTCAAGATACTCAGTTAACTGTAAGGTACACACATTTGATATATGTATAAGAGCATGTGAAATACTTTCTTTCTTGAGTTTTTTAAGATTTTATTTTTATTATTTTCAAAGAGAAGGGCAGGGAGGGAGGAAGAAAGGGAGAGAAGCATCTATGTATGGCTGCCTTTCACCTGCCTCCAGCTAAGGACCTGGCTGAAGACCAGGTTTGCAACCTGGTTATATGCCCTGACTGGGGAATTGAATCAGTGATCTTTGGGTTCGCAGGCTGGTGTCAATCCACTGAGCCACACTAGCCAGGTGTGAAATACTTTTAAATAATATTTTCTTTTTTTTTTTCAACTTTTTAGAATACTCACCATTTATTTATTTTATTTTTTATTTAGTTATTTATTTTTAAAGATCCCATTTAATTACTTCTAGAAAGAGGGGAAGAGAGAGAGGCAGAGAGGGAGAGAGACATCAATGTATGGTTGCTTTTCACCTGCCTCCAGCCACAGACCTGGCTGGAGACCTGTTTTGCAACCTTGTTATGTGCCCTGGCTAGGGAATCGAACCTGTGATCTTTGGGTTCGCAGGCCGGTGGCACCTTATCCACTGTGCTACCAGCCAGGGCAAATATTATTTTCATAGAGCTAAAAATACTTCCTATAAAAACACACAATTTAGAAAATATTTTTTAAAGTGTTCATTAGGACTCAGTGAATTCATTATTTTTCAAAACCTATTTTTTTAATTTTTATTGAATTTATTGGAGTGACATCAGTTAATAAAATTATATAGATTTCAGGTGCACAACTTTATATTGTATTGTGTGTTAACCACCCCAAGTCAAGTCTCCTTCCATCACCATTTATTCGCCATCACCCTCTTCTACCTCCTTCACCCCCTTTCCCTCTGGTAACCCCATACTGTTGTCTGTGTCTTTGAGGGGTTTTTTTTGCTTAATTCCTTTATCTTTATTTTCTAGTCCCACACCCCCACCCCATTACCCTCTGATGGCTCTCAGCTTGTTTTCTGTATCTATGAGTCTGTTTTTATTATGTGTTTATTTTGTTCATTAGATTTCACATATAAGTGCAATCATATGGTACTTGTCTTTCTCTGACTGGCTTATTTTACTTAGGATAATGCTCTCCAGGTCCAACCATGCTGTCAAAAGATGTAAGATTTCCTTCTTTTTACAGCCAAATAGTATTCTGTTGTGTAAATGTACCACAACATTTTTATTCACTCATCTACTCATGGGCACTTGAATTGCTTCCAAATCTTGGCTATTATCAATGACACTATAATCAACATAGGGTACTATATTCTTTCAAATTCCTGTTTCAGGTTTCTTTGAATATCTTCCAAGAAGTGAAATCATTCAATGAACGTATTTTTACATCATAAAGTTGATGTTGTCAACATCTGTTTTAAGAAATATGTTAATTATTTAATCATTCACAATGACTAGTCATTATGCTTGACACTAGGGATACAACAGTGGACAGATGACATAGTCCCTGTATTCAAAAAGTTTAGAGTTGAGGGGAGATAATGATGAACTTACTTATTTGACTAAAATCCCTACCACTCACCACTGCTTAATAGGCAATTATAATGGCATGGTAAGTGCTATAACTGAATGTTGTAGATGCACATAAAGGGGCCCTCATACTTTCCTGGCAACATGTCCAGGGCAGAGAGCAATGATGGCTGGCTTCCTGATTGAAGCCATGGCTAACTTGATGTTAAAACACAAAGAAGCAGTGAAAATCAGCTAGGTAGTGACCATTGCAGACAGGACCAGTGAGAAATTCAGGCAGATATAGGAAAGGAGTGAGAGACAAACTGGAGAATTCAAAGTACCTCGATATGACAGGAATGTGACTCCACATGATTGGGCATATTACATTGTTGACAGGCAATTTTATACAAAAGCTAATGCAAGTGCAAGCCCAAGTTAACTCATTATTGGTCAACAACATTTCAGCTTGAAAACATGTTTTTCCGTGACCAGACAACAATGTGTTTATATCCATCATTTAACTTTAATCACTCATATGTATAGAATTTTTACTTTTATGTTACAATTACTTTTATAAGCATAATAATTATACTCTACTTTTCTCAATGTCCAAATTGTCCTGTCAGAATTAGTGATTGCTAAGGGATACATTTAGGCAATTGCTCATTTGTAAACCTATTGAATGCAGTGCTAATTAGCTAAATTAAGTGATAATTTCATGAGTACTGATAGACAACGTATTTTTCCAGCAACTTGGTTTACCAAAGCAAAGTAGCTTTGGAGCTTGTCAAAACAGATTACTAAATCATACAACATATATAAATATATCACCCCTAATATTAAAATATTATTCATGTTAAGGTGCACTGTGCAAGAATACTTCAAACCTTCATTTACAGTCATAGATCATAAAGCCTTTAAGAAGAAAATGTAATACATAAAATATAATAACAATTTGGAACTAGGTTAATAACTTAGAGGAATCACAATGATGAGATAATTGTTAAGTTCTTGCCCAGAGGGACCAGGTCCCTAACTGCTGGTCATTTTAATTTTTTTATTACACTGAAAATGAAACAATGATTGTTTCCTACAAGCTAAGGGGAATACATAAAAGAAAAGGACTTGGATCCAGAAGAATAAGAACAGTGCCCAAATGGATTTAACATTTTTGAAATTTGTAAAATCTGCTGCCTTTCATTGGTGTGAACACAAGGATCTGCTGGAGTCCAAAATCCCAGTTAAGTGGCAGGAAAAGGAGGCCCGGGTGGCCTTGCTTGGTAATGAGAAGTAATGAAGTGGGAAAAGCAGACTGGAGCCATTGGGTCTCAAGTGAGGTACTTTAGGTAAAATTAGGTTTTTAAAAGAAAACAAAAATAGGACTATACAAGGTCTGTCCAGAAAGTATCCAGCCATGTACTATGAAAAAGACATTTATTGAAGAAGGTATCTTTGCTGTTCTTACTCAGTCATTTTGAATGTGACAGCCGTGGAGTATGCATGCTCACTCAATGGCATCTACCTCCCCCGCTGACTAGTACAGTGAAGTCATCATTGTTCACACATGCGCATTCCAGTCCACTCTGCCTGGCTGCCTGGTTACATTGATGTCATGCAAACTGTTCTCATTATATTAACAATGGATAGACTTTTTCTAGACAGACCTCATATAACCTGATTATATATCTTCTGAGACATATAGAACATATACTTGTAATATTATATTTATTGAATGTGAGCTACAATTAATAGAAAAGCTGCTTCCAATTATTTTAATAGACTATTATAAATGAGATACTAAGGTTTTATGACTTCTTATCTCTGGAGTCACTTGGTTGAATTAAGACCAGGTCAACATTAACTGACAGTCACTGTTATCTAAGATTGTGTTTGATCTTGTGAATTGCTGCTACCCCTGTTGCACTCTTTTCAACAGATGTAATAAAGAAGTACATTATGGTTGGACAGAATGACAGTAGACTAAGGGTAGGGAAGGTATGGCTCTATCTCTGTCACATTAGTTGCTTTTCCTTAGGCAATTCACCTAAATTCTATGGGCTTTTGGTTAGACTCTGAAATGATGTTATTCTGGATCTCTAAGCCCATTATTCATAAATTAAGCCTCAAATTACACGTCCTCACCTATTGAATAGCAAAGGAATTAATCAAAGGCACAAACTAACCTCTTTATAATAAACATTACATCCTCTTGTTCTGTCGAGTAGGTTGGCAGATAAGAGAAGTTGAAGAAAAGAAGAAACAGAGAGACCACTCACATAATTTGAAGTAACAAAGCTGCCCTGTGGCATATGATTTAATTAGCTGTGCTGACAAGCTGAGTTAAAAATTAATAAATCCCTGTTTTTAAATTTTCCTCATCTGAAAGAGTTAGGATTTTCAGCATTCTATCAGTTGAGCATAGGCAGTTATAACTGAAGAAGACTGTGAATGGATGACCCATCCAAGGCACTCTTTTCCATGTGCTCAGCTCAGAATAATCCTGAACCTTCCACTCAGGAAATGATCTGGAATGATCTTTAATCTGTTATCTTTTATAACACAATTATTGATTTAATTTATCTCTCCTTTTAATTCTTACCTTTTTCTAACCAGCTGGATCAGTTTTCCAGTTAAACCAACTTTTCAATTTTAGTCAGTGTCTATAAGAGTTATCCACTTAAACAACATGCTTTGGACTTATGTTGAGTCTACTTTATATCATGTCCACTCTTCTCATTTTAATGACAGGATTGTTTTATGGAATTGCTCCAGTTTAAGGCTATTGCAGTAAGATAGGGTTAAGAGACATTAATTTTCAGTTCATTAGCTTAATGTTCCCAATTAAGTTTTTGATATACTGAATGCAATGTGTGTATGTTGGTTTCTGTATGCACACATGACTCATGCATGTGTATGCCTGTGTGTAAGGGTGATGCTCTCTTTTTTTCTTGTATGTTTTTGGCTCCTTTGTTGAAAATTAGTTGCACATACACATGTGGGTTTTTTTCCTGGGGTTTTCCATTCTGTTCCTTTGGTCTGTGTGTCTGGCCTTCTGCCAACACCATGCTGTTCTAATTATTGTTGTATTGTAGTCAGGGAGTGATACCTCTGGCTTCCTTCTTTTTTCTCATGATTGCTTTGGCTATTCAGGGTCTTTTGTGATTCCATGCAAATCTGATTATTTGTCTTGCTCTATTTTTTTTTTTTTAATGTCATTGGGATTTAGATGAAGATTGCATTAAATCTGTATATTGCTTTGGTAATATATCCACTTTAATGATGAGAATTCTTCCAATGCATGAACACAAAATATCTTTCCATTTCATTGCAACTTGTTCATTGTCATTTCATAATGTCTTATAGTTTCCATTGAGGAAAGTAGGGCTTCAGGGAAGGCCTGGGAACTCACAGCTTCAGTTTAGGTTAAGCTTTAAGTGTCTTTGTGACATTTAAATGAGTATGACAGAAAAACAGTGGAATATTAATTTCTGTTCAGGAATGATCTTTTGAGAAGTTGATATGAGTTACACTCTTGCTAGGCACCATGGGTACAAACAAAGAATTAATATAGTAAGACAAATAATAGGATAAAGTATGCTTTTTATAAGCTCTTCTGATTCTTACCATCTAGTAAAGAAAGATATAGGTAAAACAAATAATTACAAGTGCACTAATGAATGCTATAAAAGGGAAAGGCTATAAAGGTACAAAACATAGAACCTCATTTGAAGGTGCAAAAGACCCTAATAAAAGTTAATAGGAAACAAAAAATGTATCTTTAGTTGCATGCTTAAGCTATAAATAAATGTCAGAACTACTTGTTAAGTTTTATTCTAAACTAAGTTTCATGATATGACATATCAAAGTAGTGAAGTCTTAAGCTTTGAAAGATTATTAAGTTCTTAAGATTGGTAGCAAGAATCTGAAAGGTATGGATGTAGGCTAATTTACTTTTTGCAACTTACTAGCTCACTAAGCTTTTTATACAGCAAATACATCCTCGAGTGATTTCTATGAGCTAGTTGCACAGTTCTGATGAAGTATCAGAGGTGTCATGCAAGTAATGAGAGATGAGATTGATTGAAGCTAAATTATTTGAGCTTTGACTTAGAATTTAAGTCATTGACCTTGGTCAGGTAGTCATTGTAGAGTTATGGAAAGTTTATGAGCTAATAACTCTCATGGTCATATCTATAACAAGGAAAGCTTAATTTGCAAAAGCTATCTTGACAATCACATGTTACTAATATCTATAAACATCAAGACACACATACATAAATATGTATTTTTTAAGATAGTATCTTTTGCTTGCCTGGTTTTTAAAAAATTTTATTAATTATTTTCAGGGAGAAGGAAAAGGAGAAAGGTAGAGAGGAAGAGAGACATCAATGTATGGTTGTCTTTTACCTCCCTGCAGCTATGGACCTGGCTGGAGACCTGGCTTGCAACCTGGCTATGTGCTCTGGCTGGGGAATCAAACCAGTGACCTTTGGGTTCGCAGGCCGGCACCTTATCCAAGTATCAAGATATTTTGATATGTTTTAAATCTTTGTCCATCTCATCATATTTTCTAATATTGCATTAATGGCATATGATCTAATATTTTAAGCATAAATTATCCTTCCACATTCTTTCCAAATGTAATAATTAATTTTAAAATGTATTAACAGTGCTTATCACAAAGAAATTTAATTCTATGATCAGTATTAATGCAGAGGTCTAATAAAATAAAACTAGCGGTATAATAATGTTTCCAAACTTTCCTTCCCACTCAGCATTCATTAGAATGTCAGACAAAATAAGGACTTTGCTTTGTTGTTTTCTGTTCTAGATAATTAGCACCTCTGTAAAGAGGTTGGAAATAATGGAAAAGGAGAAGACTGTGAATTTTTTCTTATGTGGTATACAAATGAATAATTTTTAGTGTTTGTCATGAAATCCTTAAGAGGTCTAGTTTAGATTCTTCAGGATTTATATGTAGTGTTGAAGGTCGTAAAGCCCAAAACTCATTAGTATCATCAAGGATCAGAGACCTCTCAGGTAAGAGTGGTAGCTGTTAGCACTGTCAATCACATGGGTTGAGTGAAGAAAGCACCGATGTGGTATTAAAAGTGGGATGGTATAGGTGGAGAAGAACTGGAAAATTTGGAATCAGATAGATCCTCATAAAGTGCTTCTTTTCTGGTCAGGTTACACCTGACCCTTTCATGATCTCATTCAATGGCATGGGGCACAGTTTAGGGCTACTTAAATCTCTCAACTTCCCATATTTCACTTAATTTTCTAGGACATGTAGAAACCTGGTTATTAGGTCTAACTAACAACCACGGGATTAGGAAGATTTCTATTTGTCACCTGTCTTATTTGTTTAAATGTTATACAATGAATAAAATTCTCCTTTTTTATAAGCAGAGGAGAAATTAGTTCTTTTAAGATTTTTTCTCTCACTTTGCACATATAGATATATCAACTGACTCAAAACTATCTAAATTTTATTATAATATTAGGAAGCAACATATTATCTTTATCATAGTTTAAAATTAAAACATGAAAGCCCTGGCTGGTGACACAGTGGATAAGGTGCTGGCCTGCGAACCCAAAGGTGACTGGTTCAATTCCCAACCAGGGCGTGTAACCAGGTTGCAAGCCAGGTCTCCAGCCAGCTCTGTAGCTGGAGGCAGTTGAAAGGTAACCAAACATTGATGTCTCTCTCCCTCTCTGTCTCTCTCCCTTCCCCTCTCTCTAAAAATAAAAAATAAAATTTTTAAAAATAAATAAATAAAATTAAAATATGAACAGATCTACTGTTATCAACACAAATAAAATAGCAACATTTTGGAGACATTATTTATAAAAATTTTTACCTTGGGGTAAAAAACAAGAAAAGTGCCAGAAGAAAAAATTAAATGATAATATATATCATCATCTAGTTGTTGGTATCAGAACTCTCTACTTGATTGAAAATTCTAAAATTTTGTGTTCTTTCATGTGAAAAATTATCTGGCTATCCAGAGACTCAGTCAAACTATGCAATGGAATAGTGAAGAGAATGAACTTAAAGATAATTAATAAAAATAGTCTAGTGTCAGATGGTTTACAAATAAGAGGATGACAACAGTAGCCCATAAATTTATAACAATAATATTAAGAACTCAATTTTACTGAATTTACAAAGGTCTAATCATTTTCCTCATCACAGCTTTTATGCCTTGTTTCATTAAGTGTTCATTCCTATCATACGAAAAGGTATTTATTCTTTCCCCATTTCACATACATATTAACTGAGGCTTAGAATGAATGACTTGCTCAAAATTGCACAAATAATTAAGAGTTACAGAAAAAAAATTGAAGCAAGCTCTATCGAATTCTTGATCCCATTATCTAAAATATAATTATCTTTAGATTTTATGTTAGTGGATAAAAAAGTAAAAGCTTTGTTTACCATTATTTTAAAAAATCCATTCATAATTGAATTAGTAAAATTTCAATGACTGATGAATTGAATATCTAAAAAGAGCTGATAAAATATTGAGGCTACCTCCATAATTTATATGTTCATATATAAATATGTTTATAAATTAAATCTCTTGCACAAATTTTCTACTCAAGCCATTCATATTTTCTGAGTGATCTCCCTGGTATTTTCATTGTTTTCATATTCTTCCATTTGTTAATCACAGAATAGCTCAAATCAGGAGTTCTCAGCATTTCCCTGAAAATGGACCCATTTTGTTTTATTTTATTTTTGTCATTTGTTCATTGGTTTCAGAGAAAGGGGAAGGGAGGGATGGAGAGAGAGGAAAAGAAACATCAATGTGAGAAAGAAACATTCATTGGTTAACTCTTGCATGTGCCCCAACTGGGGACTGAACCCACAATCCAGGCATGTGCCCTGACCAAGAACTGAACTTACAGCCTTTTGGTTTATGGCTGTTGCACCATCTGTCTGAGCCACCCTAGCAAGGACAAAAGAGACCCCTTTTAAAAGTTGTCTAAAGTTCTAGGTGTTCTTCGCTATCCCTAAAAGATGTGTAACATAAAAACACTACATCAACTATTTCAGGGAATTCACTGGTCCTCTGAAACCAAGGTAAGCATGTAACCGATGTGTCCAAGACAGACCTGTTTCCAGTGCCCCAAATGTCTGTAGTAGTACCCTCATCAAGACAATAAATCACATGAACTCCCTACCTAAAAACCACTCTAGTTAAAAGTATCTACCCATTATTCATTTTATTTTTCTTCTTGGTCAAGATAATGTCTGCCTTTATTTTTTTTTTAAGATTTTATTTATTATTATTTTTAGAGGAAAGAGGCAGAGAGGGAGAGAGACATCAATGTATGGTTGCCTCCAGCTACGAACCTGGCTGGAGGCTTGGTTTGCAACCTGGTTATGTGCCCTGGCTGGGAACCGAACCAGCGATTTTTGGGTTTGCAGGCCAGCATCTCATTCACTGTGCCACCAGCCAGGTGTTTGCCTTTCTTAGCATGTTGTTGTTGCCCATTGGAATAAGGGGAAGATATGAACAATGAACAAACATCAGTAAGTGTGGAAAGTAATTACCAGAAATCATCACCCTTCTTGGTGAATTATTTTTCCACAATTATCTAAGTATCTTAATACTATAGGCAGAACTGTGTCTCCCAAAAATTTATACATTAAGTTTTAAACTCCAGTCCCTCAAAATGTGATTCTATTTGAAGACAGGGTCTTTATAAAGAGTTCAATTATAGAGGCAAGGAAGGGGAGCAGTTTAGACAAGAACCTAGTATAAAGGAACCATAGACATGGACAACAGGTGGGATTGACTTTGGGGAGAATGGGTGGGTGGGGAGGGGGACAGAGGGAAGCAAAAAGGGGATGGATGTAATACAACAACAATAAAATTTAAAAAATAATTAGAAACAAACAAAAATAAAAGTTAATTAAGTTGAAATGAGGTCACTAGAGTGGACCCAAATCTGAAATGACTGATGTCCTTATAAGAAGAGGAAATTTGTACACAAACTAGTGCAGAGAAAAGACAATGTGAAGAAACAAAGGTGAGGAAGATGCCATCTACAGGTTACGTACATAATCCTCAGAAGAAACTGACTCTACCAACCCTTTGATCATGGAATGCTAGCTTCCAGAATTGTGACAAAATATGTTTCCACTGTTTAAGACACCCAGTCTGTATGGCAGCCCTAGTAAACTAACATACTTAATAACAGATCTTTGAATCTCCCCACTATGAGTACAGTTATGAACATTTTTATTTGTATGACCAAAGTGCAGCACTGAATTGGACAAAGACAAATTAATAGTACTATTTTTTTTTATTAAAGGATGCATTACTTCCCATACTTCCCAGCCTCAGAACTCATACCTGATATGGTATTGAGCCTGAAGTATTTGAGATTATAATGAAATGATTAATGTCATGGTGGGATATTTTTCAGTGCTAACTTCAAATAGAAAGCAACTTTTTCCCACAAATTAAAAGTTTTAAACAGGACTACCATCAACCCAATAGGAAGATGATATTACTGACCAGGGAAGAGAAAACCTTGCTGGTCAAGAGCAGAGAGAGAAAGAGTTCAAGTTTCATGCCAACAGTCCTGAGGTCAGCCAAAGAGTAAGCACCCAGAATTTTGAAAATTGTACTGGAGTATAATAAAAACCTTTCTTATAAATTCATTTCAAGAGTTATACTAAAAGAAAAATTTACTGTAGCAAATGTCCTTAGGGACATATACAAGTATAATCAAAGCTTTTAACTCTAGTAAAGAACTAGCAGGTAGATATGAACAACTAATACAAGAAGTAATAAACATATCTAGTGGAATTCACAAGAGACAGATGATGAATCTAATTCAGTTTGGAATTATTTCCTCAATCACACTGGTTAAGGGTTATCATCCAATTTTAAGTGAGGAGTAACTGAGACATGACAAAATCTGTTAGATATTCTTATCATGCCCCTATTTCTATAGCTGAGTTTTAAATAATATATAATCATAATTAAGGAAGACTGGCAAAATTATTTCCACAATCTCTTTTCACATATTCCTAAAATCCTAATACACCTTTTAAATATTGTCAGGAGAAGGTATCAACACTTTGTAGAGACCATGAAGTCCAGTGTCCATATATGGCAAAATTAGATAAAGAGATTTCTTCATAGAATCATTTTTTTAAATCTTCACCCAAGGGTTTGTTTTTTTTTGTTTTGTTTTGTTTCATTTCGTTTTGTTTTGTTTCATTGCATTTAGGCAGAGAGGAAGGGAGAAAGAAAGGGAAACAGAAATATTCAATGCAAGAAAAAAGCATCAATTGGTTGTCTCCCAGAAGTGGCCACACCCAGGAAAGGACCTATAACTTAAATATGTGCCCTGATAGGGAATTGATCCCACAACTCTTCAACTATGATCCAAGCTCCAACAAACTAAGCCACACTGGCCAGGGCTGGGATCAGATTTTGACAAGGCTTATTTCTCTCTGGGTGTAACAGATGTTATTAAAGACTAATTCATCTACTATATACCATACAAGTTAGTTTGTTCCTTTTAAAACAAGGGTAATAACCAGGTATTTAGACACATGTTCAGTGCAAAATTTTCATTTTTCATATAGCATATTTACGACTGTGTAGAAACATATACTTACATAGGAATATGATGTGTTTCACAGACTTTGACTTTTAAAAATTAGCTACTATAGTCTTCTGTCTTATACATGTTACTACTTCAATTATAGCAACCAGCACTCACACACTTGATCTAACCAATTTCTAGAGAATATGAGCCTATACTCTGACAAACAGAAAAACCAATAAAACTGATCATTTAATCCCTTTGGCCCATCCTTACTGTAGAGAATCAAACCAGGGAAATCATGTAGTGCCAGAATGCCTCTGTTGAATCAGAAAAGAACAATTTCACAGAGAAATGCCTCTGTAAACTAAGAAGTAACTTTAAATACATTACTTTGCTTAAAATTAACAAAGAACTTTGAGAAGTTTACTCCCCACTCTCAGAACATAATCCCCCCCTTAATACACATCATGACACCTATGCTTCACTTATCATGTGCATGACATTTTTTCTGTTTTTTGCAGCAGAAGTTCCTTACAATGGTAGATACAAATCAACATTCAATGCAGTAATCAAGTTCTCCTACTGTGATCATTTCATCTGCTTCCCAGATGCACTCTCATTTCAACTAACTTCTGACAGTATTAAGTCCCACATTTTCTATCAATATATTTGTGCTTAATTGTAAAAAGCATGTCATTTTTAAGCTTCTTGAAAAACCAATTTGCAATTTTTTTAAGTTTCTTACAAATGCAGATAAAATAACGAGTTAACTTTAAAAGTAAGACAAACATTTCTGGAGTACTTTTATTTCGTTTGCTTTTTAAGCAAACATTCTTACTAAATTCTTTTAAGTAGCACAAAATACCATTTTAGGCAAAGTTTCAGCAAACAGTTTGGCATAAATATTGTATAGCCGGTCCAAATTTTAACTATCTCAAACTTGTAGTTGAGATGTTTATTAATATGGTTCAGTAAAAATTACAAGAAAAAAATTTTAAACTTTTACCAGTAGCCAAAAAAATAAAATAAAGAAGGAGGGGAAGGAGTAGGGAGGGGGAGAATGGGAAAAGAATAACATGACTTACATGTCTTATGTTTACTACATGCTGAACATTATTCCAAACCTCTAAACTTTTAACCCATTTATTCCTCTCAACAGCTCTATTATATGAGTAACTTTATTACTCTCTCTTTAAGGAATGAGGAAACTGAGGCAATCGAATAGCTTGCCCAAGTTCACAGTAAAAAACAAAACCAGAGATCCTTCCTACTCCCAAGATCACCTGTATCAGTGTCTATGCCCTAAGTTATTCTCTCTTCTGTCTCTTCTGATCAAACATGCTTTTGTGTAACTCATTTCACTTAGTATAATGTTAATGCAGAGTGAACCATAAAGTAAATGAGTTTTTCAGGAAAAAAATGAGAGAATAGCAAGTTTCCTTTGGCATCAATTTTTAAGTAATCATGGTATCAGAAAATTTAAAACACAAAATAGTATGAAAAAAACACATTTTTGTGTTTTCAAGTTACTTAGTGAAAATATATGAAAAAAGCAATTGCTCTACCAGCTATTTGAATTAAATAATTATTTTGCTTCATCATGCCATTTTCTAATTTCTTAATATTTATTAAAATGGCAGAATAAAATGATGGAGAAGAGGAAAAAGAGAATGGGAAGAAGAGAATACTTCCAGTTCCCTGGGGTTTCCCATTTCTGTTGCACAATAATCAAATTACACCATACCTTTCACCATCATAAAGAAACAGTATCTCAGTACTATTCTGGTGATGGATTAAAAAGTGTAATAAAAATAACCTCCTGAGAGATATATACTGTTAACATGACTAAATAAAGCATTAGGTTACTATATTCTGTTAACATTAAGTGTGTGTGTTCATAATTAAGCTGATATTTTCCTGTGAATTCTCCGGATCCTCAGAGACATGATCTCATATATTAGAAAAACATAATTTTGTTAAACTTTAGGGTAACTTGGCTTTGGGTAAGGAGGCTGCTAAGAAAATTGATATAGTTTTGAGCGTTAGTGCTCAGGAAACGTGTTAATGAAACAGGCTACTCTATTTTACCCCAAATCTCCTTTTTCTAGCCAGACAACTTCAAAACCATTCCCAGATTCTACCTTTGCATTCCCCAATACACATACATACTCACTCATTTCCTTAGGCGATTGCTTCTTCCCTGCCACCCATATCCATGCTTTTCTATTGGAACTTCTAATCATATTGTCATACACAATAGCCATGGTAATTATTTCAGAAGTAGGGCTGGTACCTTATGCAAGGCCATTCAGGCCATTTACTCCATACTTTTATATATTGAATTAGAGAAAGATAATTTTCTTTTCTGTTCTGATACTACCTAACTCTAATAAGGTAAGCCTGGACCTGTCTGCCTCCATTCCCTCAGATTTGAGGACTCATTGAACTCACTGGTAACTATTATTCTCACAGGTATAGTTTATCACAGAAAAAAGGATGCCTCTTAACATTGGCCAAGGGTGGAAATGCTTAAGGATCGAGCACATGAAGGTCACAAATTTAAGATTTCCTTCATCCTCTCTCCATGGAGTCAGGATGCATTCCTCTCCTGGCATTAACAAGTTGCAATATGCAGGGAACTTCACCTGAGCTTCCATGTTCAGTGTTTTATTGGTGCTCCATCGTGTACACATGATTGATTATGCATGCAGCTGATTTCAGTCTGGAGATAAACTGGTATCTCATTACTTAAAACACCCCCACCCTAACTCACATTGTTGATTGTCCTGGCATGGCCAGTTACCTCCCTAAAACCAGATGGGGGTGGCCAGCCACAACCTGAAATCACATTGTCAAGACCACCCATATGATCCAAGGCCCCAGACAAAGAAAGATATTCCTACCAGGTATAACATCCCAAGAACCACATAGCACTGCCCTGAAACCAAAGGCAAGGCCAGACATGCATTTCGGCAAGGCAAATTCTTTAGTGTGCAGAGGCCTGCTTACATAGAGTGAGGAGAGAGAGAGAGAGAGAGAGAGCGAGAGAGAGAGAGAGAGAGAGAAAAGAAAGCATTTTTTGAATCCCAAATCTGATGGCACTCATAAACTGTATCATACATGTACATAGACATGTATCTTTCCAAGTTACATGACTCAATAAATTGCCTTTTTACCTAAACATGTCTCCAGTTTCTTTTAAACAAAAAGGAAGGGAAAGGAGACGATAGAGGGGGAGAAGATTTCAATGCTAATAAAGGTAACTGTGACACCCCTGGCCAATAGCTGTATCTTACTAACTCTTCACAATGGTTATCTGCCTGACATACTGATAGCCATAACCATAAAAGCAACTAAGAGATATGTTGCATCAAAATTTGAAACTGCAACAGAAATAAACTCTGGATTTATTTCATCCTAACAAAAAGTTTTAGCTATTCTTTTCCATTTGCACATTTCTGAGTATTTCAACCTATCAAAGCCAAGATTCATAAACGCTGGAGAGCCCCTCGATACCCCAAATAACTGAAATAACTAAAAGCATCTGGTGGCATTATTACCCAGGTAGCTCTTTATTTTTTCTCTTATGCTCACAGTGATGGATTTATGGGATGGGAAATGGACCAAAGATCTTTAGAGACAAAATGTCCACTTGTAATCAGGGTTGTATGTGTTGATCACCTAAGAATTTTTTTATTTTTATTTTTTAATCCTCTCCTAGTATTAGGTATCTATTGGTTTTGAGAGAGGGGAAAGAAGAGATAAAGAGACAGCAGGAGAAAAATCAATCAGTTGCCTACTCTACACATCTCAACCAGGAATCGAACCCACAACCTAGGTGTGTGCCCTGACTGGAAATTGAACCCACAACTTTTTGATATACAGTACAATGTTCCAACCAATGGATCCACCCAGCCAGAGTCCTAAGAAAAAATTTTAAAGTTTCAAGCCCTACTCCAAACCTTATGAGTCTGTGAACATATATATGTTGGTAAAGCTCATGGCATTTCATTGTCCACCTAATGATTAAGAACACCTGCCATATATTAACTGCTTTTCCCTCTACTGGTGTGTCAGACAAGATAAAGAAAACCTCTACTGTGGGACCAGGGTCACTGTACAATGTAGTAAATAATCTAGTGAATAGCATGCCATGGGCACTCAATGTGTTTCTTATATGTGAATTATATATATGAATAATGAGTTGTATATCATTATAGGATTATATGTCATTCATCTACCATAAGCTGTGTTATGAATTTCCTTAGCATGCAAATAAACAACAGAAATCTTGGTGCTATCATGTCTTCACTTCAAAAGGAATCCTCCTCTCAAAGTTTTTTCTATTGCTATTACATTCAAGACTCCGTTCAACCTATATTTAATATTTACCATGATTGATGCAAGGTATCAGGACCTAGTGGGTGGGACAGGATACAGGGTGATGCAGAAAGCTTTAAAATATAGGACAAGCCCTGGCTGGTAGCACAGTGGTTAAGGCGCCGGCCTGCGAACCCAAAGGTCGCAGGTTCGATTCCCCAGCCAGGGCACATAACCAGGTTGCAAACCAGGTCTCCAGTCAGGTCTGTGGCTGGAGGCAGGTGAAATGCAACTGTACATTGATGTCCCTCTCCCTCTCTGCCTCTCTCCCTTCCCCTCTTTCTAAAAATAATGAAATAAAATCTTTAAAAAAAAAAAAATATATATATATATATATATATACATATATATATATAGGACAAATTTGATCTTAAAGTTTTCTGGGATGTATTCACTCTCCGTTGCTTGCGACCAAACTTGGTAGAGTTGGCCTACATAAGTAAAAGGCAGGGTGTTTATCTACCAAAGCTTTGATGCTTAGATCCAGAAGTGGGAAGGCCAAAACTGCTGAAAATCGGAGAAGTATAAGTAATAGACATAACAATCACTTCCCTAAAGAAACTAATCCATCGAACCTATGAATCAGTTACCTTAAAACATTGATTAGGTTAAAGATCTTAACACATTGTTAACCAGCAATTTTATACAATAGCAAATGCAAATGCAAACACCAGTTAACTTGTGCAGCAAACTATATCCATCTCTTCATTAATACATTGTTAGCCAGCAATTTTATAGCAAAAGCTAATGCAAGTGCAAGCACCTAGTTAACTCATTATTGGTCAACAATGGGTTTGAAAACACGAGTTTTTTTGTGACTAGTCTTCAATGTGTTAAAAGGGGAGAATATCCTGATTTATCCATGTAATCCCGAGTCCCAATGTAATCACAAGGGTCCTTGTAAGAGAAAAGCAGGTGGGTGAAAATCAGAAAAGATTCAAGGACAGAAGCAGAGGTTAAAGTAACCTATTTTGAAGAGATGAAGAAAGAAGCAGTGAGCAAAGAAATGCAGGAAATCTCCAGAAGCCAGGAAAGGCAAGGAAGCAGCCTGCAGCTCCATAAAACAAGTTTTCCATTTCTGACTTTCTGAACTGTAAAATAAGTTTGTATTGTTTGAAGTTACTAAACCTGTGATCGTTTGTTTCAGCAGCATTTGAAGACTAATCCATGTGCACAAACTTGATCTTTAGAACAAAAGGCCTAGGGCCCTGGCAAGTGTAGCTCATGGATTGAGCATCAACCTGTAAACCCAAAGGTCACTGGTTCGAATCCCAGTCAGGGCACATAACCAGGTTGCAAGCCAGGTCTCCAGCCAGGTCTGTAGCTGGAGGCAGGTGAGACGCAACCATGCATTGATCCTTCTCTCCCTTTCTTCGTCCCTCTCTGCCCTTCTCTCTGCAAATAATGAATAAAGTCTTAAAAAAAAAAAAAAAAAAAGAACAAAAGATCTAAAGGTAGTTAGTACAGTATTCCATAAATTAGAGGAAGCCCTGGGAACTTTGTTTCCCATCACAAGCAGACCTGACCATGAGAGGAACTCATACACATCACTAGTAGAAAAATAACACCTCTCTAGTTACTAACTACACGTCATTCACTTCATGTTTTGTTTTTGTTTTTTTTTTTAATTAAGTAATGCAACAGAATAGTATACAGCTTGTGTTTGTTTTATGTTGTTGTTTTGTCTAGCATTCACTGCCTGTTCTTCACCTTATCTTCTTTTAGGGGAGCACTTCTCTGCAGCCTCTATCTATGTTTCTGAGCTGTGAAAATTCCTGCTCTAAAGATCCAAGGAAGGGCAGATGATGCCACATCTATCTACTTAGGATATTCTATACCTTTGACTATAATGACCGGTTCAGGACTAAGCATATAATGCAAGTCAGTTTGATGAGAGCCAGCCTGAGACATTTAGCTAGTGTCATAGGTAAATGCAGTGCTGGAGTTGCTGGTGACTTTCTTCATCCCCACAATGAAGGGTCCCTTCCGAGAAATGAAGGTCATGTAGGGAAAAGCACAGGCAAATGATGGAGAGAGGGAAACAGACAGAAACTGACTCTCTGTGTCCAAAGTCACTTCCCTGAATCTCAGTTACATGAACAAATTCTATCCTTCGTTGTTTTGAACATGGCTTGAATGAAGATTTCTTTTCTTAAACAGCTAGAATCCTGACTAATCAAAGTAGCACAAGTGCACTCGGGTCACAGCAGTATGAAGCAGGTTCAGAAAGTGCAAAAGATGCCAGTTTCTCTATAGTCAGCTTCAGCAATCATAGAAATACTTCAGAAAACACGACACAACAAAGCACAGCATCCCTCACATTATTTGCAATGTCTGAGATGTCTTAACAGAGAGAAAAGTTTCACCAAACTAGAGATAAGGGCTTATAATTTGATAACCCTAGGGGAGAGAAATTTATGGTTGACTTCTTTCTTTAGTATCGCCCATGCGGCTCTATCATTTAAACTTGAGTCCTTTGGAAATGAAGAGGGGCACTAATAATAATTATGCAAGGCAACAGGCAGAGACGATGATATATATCCCAGGCAAGACAGGCTATCTGGTCATTCTACCCAGACATGTGGTAAGCAAGCTGGTTTTTGGATCAGAGGCTTGAACTCAAGTTCTGCTTCTGTCACTATGGGCATGTGGACACTTTAATAGTCTTAGCTTTTCTTTACTCATTTTAAGGTAGTTGAGATAAAATTGTCTCAAATGACTAGTGTTAAGAATCAAAAGCTATGAAAAAAAATTTAAAGATTACATAAGCACTTGCCTACCATAAAGCCTTATCCCAAATAGTTTTCTCATTATTAGTATCTTATTTTATTAGAAGAAAATTTAGGGAAAAGGGTATGTCAGAGACTAAGAGAAACAGGAAAAGATAGAAGATTGAAATGTGGTCAATAGTGTCTTTAAACACTTAGCTTAGAGTTTATACCTTCTGCCCATGGTCAGGTGTGACCTTTCTTTTTTTCTTTCAATTTTATTGATATTGATATAATTGCCATATATTATTGCATAAAGATGTACAGCATAATGATTTGACAATGTGCATATTGTGAAATGATTACCACAATCAATTTAGTTAACATTGTCTCACATATTAAAACATTTTCTTCTTCCCTATGATCAGAACTTTTAAGATCTATTCTCTCAACAAACTTGTGAACATGCAATAGAGTATTATTAACTATACTCTCCGTACTATATATAATTGAAAGTTTGTACATGTTGACCACCTTCACCCAAGACCCCAAATTCTGGCTCTGGCAACTACACTACAAATCTGATTTATTTTTCCATGAGTTTGGTTTTTTCATTCGTTTTTTCAGATTCCACCTACATTGTGACCTTTCTCGCCAGCAAAGGGCACCACCTACAGGTAGCATGGTGCAGTACATTAAGCTACTTTGTCACTGCTCCTGAGATTTTGTAATAAGGCAATTTTGTAAGCATTTCCATCAAAGGAATTAATTGTTGAAGAGCTGGATGCTTGCCAAGCTCCACAAACTGGAGTGGACTCTGGCCCTATTCTGATTCATTTAAATATGATCTGACTATTTTTAAAAAGCAAAACACTTCTCAGAAATCTCTGATTTTACTTCCATTTAGCTCGGATGCAAGACCCGTTTTGCCAGAGAGTTGTGAAATCTTAATTCATTTAAGTTCTGAAGTGTGGTTCCCTAAAATGAAGGTGTAACAAAATCACTAGCAGATTTACTACATAGTCCAACTTTAATTCAACCTCTGGCTTCGTTAATAACCTTGAGGAAATTATTTGCCCTTCGAAATCTTTGTTTCCTCAACTGTAAGATGAAAATGGCAACAGTACCCATGTCATAAATGGCTATGAAAATGAAATGAGTCATCGTGTAATGAACTTACTGCAACACTTGGCTAATGAAATCCATACTTGATAGCTGATTATTTTCTTTCTTTAATCCCTCGCAGTCACAACCTTCAATAGTTAAAAGAATTTAGTCTATGCCAAGGGAGGTAGGATTTATCTACATTATAAAATTTGTGGGCCATCACTTAAATCCAGCCTCTAGGTCATAGTGCTCTAACTCATTTTTTTTTCCTCGTTGACTGATTTGAAGATGTGCTACCATGTCTACTGCTGATAAGTAGACCCAGGATCTTTACTCCTGAGGGTATTTGGCATTGGAACAATGTAATTACGCAAGAAAGTATTCAAGGAGAAGTCTACCTGTCTCCAAATAATCTCTGCCTCTCAATTCCACACAAACTGGAATTTACAAAGGAAATGAGATTAGTACCATGTATTTTTCAGTTCATGATATCCAAGTCGGTATATTTCTTTAGATTAAGCATGTACAGTAATGTAAACAACAGTTGTTTAATAAAAGAGTTCAAACATTTTAATGTTGCTGTTGTTTTTGATTGCTAAAAGATACAAAATTTTAATTACATGGTGAAACATCTTCATCAGGAGCTTTTAAAAATAAGTTTTAGCCCTGGCTGGTGGCACAATGGGTATGGCATCAGCCTGCAAACCCAAAGGTCACTGGTTCGATTTCTCAGCCAGGGCACATAACCAGGTTGCAAGCCAGGTCTCCAGCCATATCCTTGGCTGGAGGCAGGTGAAAGACATCCATACACTGATGCTTCTCTGCCTTTCTTCCTCCCTCCCTGACCTTCTCTCTGAAAAATAATGAATAAAACCTTAAAAAAACCTTACTTGACATACAATATAAATTGAATAGCTTTAAAGTGATTAAATTCCTGAGTCAAAAGAATGCAAGGACCAAATTCAAGTTATTTGGAAATTTTGCCTTTTTTGTTCTAGTCCACATAAATCAATCAACTCAACTTTGAGCAAGTGTTGTATACTGTCTCATAGAATTAAGCACGCTGGATTCCTCAAAAGCATACAGGGGTTCTTTTAAAAAGTGAGAAATCCGGTATTATTTTTGTGTCTTCTATTTCTGTACAGAGCACACACACAGATCACAATTTATCCCAAAACCTTAGGAGTTTATGTAGTGTTTAAAAGTGTAGAGAAATATGCTAGTCTTCTAAAGTAAACAAAAAAAAAAAAAGAGAGAAAGATCAAGGAACAGTTTGCATCTTAGAAGAGGAGTTCCCTGAAATCCATAATACTCTCCATTTAAACCTAACTTCAGACATCTATCATATAAAAAATAAGCAAATCTGAACATTGAAAAACTAATTCACACTGAAAATGCATTATTTTCTGGGTTAATTCTTTTCTTAGATATGTTTTAATATGAAATATACAGTGTATAAGTATATCATGCAGATTGTGAAAGAAGTGTTCACTTACGTCCATCTGATAATGCATTATTGGACACCCACGGCAAACCTTATACTGACTTAAGAAAGATGAAATACTGGTGATCAAAGTAGAATATGCAAATTGATCAAAAATGGGTGGAACCACCATGTAATGCGACCTTAAAGAACAGAATAAATGTGGTTTAAAACTTGGTGCAAAGTCTATGAAGGATTAGTACTGCAAACAGAGTCCCCTGAACCATATATTTAAAGATGAAGACAATTGGTATTTAACATTTTGGAGACCACCTGGTATCACGAAGAGTGTCAATTTTGAAACCAAAGTTTATAGGTTACACTCCTAAGGCTGAGATTAATTGGAAGTATACTCTAAAAATGCTGTTGAACTTTGGCTGCAGGCACCACCTATGAGGTCTGTTCTGAAACTATCCACCACGCAAACTGTTTTAATTATATTGACAGTGCCTCGGTACTTTCTGGACAGACTTCATATATCAGCCAAAGTAGTTTTCTTTGGAATTTTAATTCAAGGTGCCAGGAGGGGCTTTATATCCTGGTCTGGACTCCCTAATGTTTAATAACTACTTTATTACATAATTTTTATGATATAGTCCAGGCTTAAAACTAAATACATCAACAAAAAAAATATTGAAAGTGTTCAGCATTTTTGCAAAATCATAGAACTAAATTCATTGATGACAAATATACAACACTTCGATGAGAAAAAGCAGGGATATTCAGAGTTTATTTATAACTTGTCTGGTGGCACAACTGAAGAGCAAATGTGCCTCCCACAGTGGATACCATGGTGTTTCTCAAACGAACAGTTCAGTCTAGCAAATCATGTGTATTGGTTAGAATGAAAAATGAATAAATAAGTCATGGGGTGTAGACCTTGTATGCCGATAGCGGGCACGACCAAAGAGATTGTCTCAGATTTTTAGAATTTTTTAGCCATCTGTCATGAAAACACTAGCCTATATATGCTTGTAAAATGCATTAGAAGATAGAATGGTGCTCAAAATAATGCTGGAAGCACTGTTCTCATTTTTAAGCTTGTATTTTCATGATACTCCTGGGATTCTGATTCCCTGCAAGGGACTTTTTGACTCTTTGGATAAGGTTCAAATTCAATTATACTTCCAAAGAGTTACTCAGTAACTGTATCTGAAGGAGAGAAATACTGCAAAATCATTTCTAAACAACCAGCTGATACAAAACATGAAATTCCCACTGGTCTGATTTACATTAGAATTTTTATTACACTGCTTTCAACATATGATTTCTGAATTTGAACTAATATCTGTTGAAGCTTTAAAATGTGCTTCACTTTTCACATGTTATCTAGGATTTCTCTGTTATAGAATCACTAAGAAGTGTATTTAAACATGGCTACTTTTCAGCTTCAGCTTTACAAATCATTTTGACTATCAAGAATATCATTGTTCCACACATTTAAATGACATTTCCTTTTCACTCAGCCATAAGATGGTATTCCTTGAGACATTTTAGTAATTAAAAAAAAAAAAATTAGCTTGCTGCCCCATGCCCACCCAGGACAATGGCAATAACAGAGGTGCTGAATACACCTCTGTTAAAAAAAACTCTGAGGATAAAACAAAAGAAGTCTATGAATTGTTAGATAGTCCTGGAAAAGTCCTTTTGCAATCCAAGGACCAGATTACATCAGGAAATGCAGCCAAAAAGAATCACATAGAAGGAAAAACTGCAATCTCAAATAAAATTACTAGTTGTATTTTTCAATTCTTACAGGAAGCAGGTACCAAAAGTGCTTTCACCGGAAAATGTGCAGAGACAGCTTTCATTGCACCTAAGTGTGAAATGATTCCAATTGAATGGGTTTGTAGAAGACCAGCAACTGGTTCTTTCCTCAAAAGAAATCTCATGTCAAGGAAGAGTACAAGTTTTATCCTCCTGAAGTGGAGATGTTTTTTAAGGATGATGCCAATAATGATCCACAGTGGTCTGAGGAACAGCTCATTGCTGCAAAATTTTGCTTTGCTGGACTTGTTATAGGCCAAACCAAGGTGGATATCATGAATTATGCTACACAGGCTATTTTTGAAATACTGGAGAAATCCTGGTTGCCCCAGAACTGTGCACTGGTTGATATGAAGATTGAATTTGGTGTTGATGTCACCAACAAAGAAATTGTTCTTGCTGATGTTATTGATAATGATTCTTGGAGACTCTGGCCATCAGGAGATTAAAGCCAATAGACAGACAGTCATATTGTGACCTTTAGGAAGTAACTCCTGAAGGGCTGTAGATGGTAAAGAATTTTGAGTGGGTTGTTGAAAGAGTAGAGTTGCTTCTGAAACCAGAAAGTCAGTACAGGGTTACAGTATTGATTGGCTCAACTTCTGATCTCAGTCACTATGAAAAAATCAAGAAGGCTTGTAGAAATTTTGGCATTCCATGTGAACTTTGGGTAACCTCTGCCAATAAAGGACCAGATGAAACTCTGAGGATTAAAGCTGAGTATGAAGGGGATGACATTTCTACAGTATTTGTAGCAGAGACAGGCAGAAGCAACAGTTTGGACCAGTGATGTCTGGTAACACTGCATATCCAGTTATCAGCTGTCCTCCCCTCACTCCAGACTGGGGAGCTCAGGATGGGTGGTCTTCTCTTCGATTACCCAGTGGTGTTGGATGTTCAGCCATGCTTTCTCCAGAAGGATCAGCTCAGTTCGCAGCTCAGATATCTGGATTAAACAGCCATTTGGTATGGGCCAAACTGCAAACAAGTATGCTGAACACATGGATTTCCTTGAAGCAGGCTGACAAGAAAATCCAAGGGGGCAATTTATAAGAACATCATTGCATTTTTAGAAGAAAAACTATAAATTTCTAGTTTAGCTGCATAAAAAAAATTAAGATGAAAAAAATTTTAATCACTCATTGAGAACAAAATTTATTAGTGAATAAATGCTTCTCTAGATTCATGGGTTAGTGCAATATATGTACATACTTATGGACATTTTAAAATATACCTCTTACCCATTATATGGTCACTGTCAGGTAGGTAACAAGTATATTTCTTAAATGCTAATAATGTCCTATATAGAGCGCTGCAGGTACTACTTGACTATATCTAGAAAGTTAAAATTGTCTTATCTTAGAAAGGGTCATAGAGCAATACTGTTACTTGAGAAGTGTCATTACTGTGGTTAAATGAAAATTCTGTGGTGTTACATATACTAGTTTCTCTTTCAAACCATTACAATAGAAACTAAAGAAGGTAACTTGGGTATTTATTCTCTTAACATATTCAAATCAATTTCATTATGTTTAAAAACAGCAATGAATAAATATCTGTCAATGATAACCTTAAATGTAAATGGAATAATTGTATCAATCAAAGACAATGGGTACCTGAATGATAGGAAAACACAACCAGCATATATGCTGCCTACAAAAGACCCATCTCAAAACAAAAGATTGCACACACTGAAAGTTAAGAAATTGAAAATATATATATTCCAAGCAAATGGACATTTAAAAAAGCTGAGGTAGGAATACTTTTATCAGACAAAATAGACTTCAAAACAGACTTCAAAACAGACTTCAAAAGGCCATGAAAAGAGACAAAGAAGGTCACTTACGTAGTAGTTAAGGGAGCTGTCCAACATAGAAGCACCTAAATATACAAGAAAATCTTGGAGGACTTTAAAAAATCAACATAGATATTGTGGCAATTAACAACACCCTAGGTCAAATAAACTTAATTGACATTTATAGGACATTTCACCCCATAAAAGCAAAATATGCATCCTTTTCAAAAGCACATTGATCATTTTCAAAGAGACCACATGGTAGGACACAAAACAAGCCTCAACAAATTCAAGAAAATTGAAATCATATCGGGCATCATCCCAGATCACATAGCTTGAACTAGAAACCAACATTAAGAAAAAGACTCAAAAACATTCAAATTCATGGAGACTGAATAACATGTTATTAAACAATGAAAAGGTTAATAATGAGATCAAAGGAAAAATAAAAAAAGCGCCTGGAAACAAATGAAAATGAATGCACAACAGCCCAAAACCTATGGGACACAACAAAAACAGTCCTAAAAGGGAAATTCCTAGCAATATATGCCTACCTAAAGATAGAAAAATATCATCAGAAAACTATAGAACAATGAAGAAAGAAATCAAGGAAGATACAAATAAATGGAAGCATATACA
>PVIW01000152.1:496220-639898 GCA_004026585.1 Noctilio leporinus
AAATACCAATGACAGACTTCACAGAAATAGAAAAAATACTTCAAAAATTTATATGGAGCCAAAAACGCCCACGAATAGCCACCACAATCTTGAGAAAGAAGAACAAGGTAGGAGGAATCACAATCCCGGACTTCAAACAATACTACAAGGCTACTGTCATCAAAACAGCCTGGTACTGGCATAAGAATAGACATATAGACCAATGGAACAGAACAGAGAACCCAGAAATTAACCCAGGACTCTATGGTCAACTAATATTTGACAAAGAGGGAAGGAACATCAAATGGAGTTAAAACAGTCTCTTCAACAAATGGTGTTGGGAGAACTGGACAGCAACATGCAAAAAGATAAAAACAGAACACCAACTTACACCATACACCAAAATAAACTCAAGATGGATAAAAGATTTAAACATAAGCAGTGTCACCATAAAGGTCCTGGAGAAAAATATAGGCAGTAAACTTTTGGATATCCTATGCAGAAATATGTTTACTGATACTTCACCAAGGGCAAAGGAAATCAAAGAACGAATCAACAAATGGGACTATATCAAATTGAAAAGTTTCTGTTCAGCTAAAGAAAATATCAGCAAAATTCAAAGGGAACCAACTGTATGGGAAAGCGTAATTGCCAATGATACCTCAGACAAGAGTCTGATCTCCAAAATATATAAAGAACTAATGTGACTCAACACCAGGGAGACAGACAGCCCAATTAAAAAATGGGCAAATGACCTGAACAGACAACTCACTGAGGAAGATACACAAAGGGCCCAGAGGCATAGGAAAGAATGCTCAACATCACTAGTCATCAGAGAGATGCAAATTAAAACCACAATAAGATACCACCTCACCCCTGTCAGAATGGCAATCATCACCAAATCAACAAACAACAAGTATTGGCAAGGATGTGGGGCAAAGAGAACCCTCGTACACTGTTAGTGGGAATGCAGGCTGGTGCAGCCACTGTGGAAAACAGTATGGGGTTTCCTTAAAAAACTAAAAATGGAACTGCCTTTTGATCCAGCAATTTCACTGCTTAGACTATACCCAAAGAATCCTGAAACACCAATTCATAAGAACCTATGTACACCTATGTTCATAGCGGCACTATTTACAATAGCCAAGTGCTGGAAACAGCCCAAGTGCCCATCAGTGGATGATTGGATCAAAAAACTTTGGTACATTTACACAATGGAATTCTATAGAGCAGAAAGAAAGAAGGAACTTGTACCCTTTGCAACAACATGGATGGAACTGGAGAGTATTATGTTTAGTGAAATAAGCCAGTCAGTGAAGGACAAATATCATATGATCTCACCCATTACAGGACAATAATGAACAAAACTAATAACAAGCAAAACAGAACCAAATATATGAATACAGTGAATAGGCCTTCAGTGGTCAGGGGGAAAGGTGTTGGGGGGAGGGGGGAGGCAGAGGCAAGGAAGGGGAGCAGCTTAGACAAGAACCTAGTATAAAGGAAGCATGGACATGGACAACAGGTGGGATTGACTTTGGGGGGAATGGGTGGGTGGGGAAGGGGACAGAGGGGAACAAAAAGGGGATGGATGTAATACAACAACAATAAAATTAAAGAAAAATATCAAATAAACAACCTAACCTTACATCTACAAGTACTAGAAGAAAAATAACAAACAAAGCCAAGAGAGGGTAGAAGGAAAAATTTAATAGCACAGTATAATTAAATGACAGACACTAAAAAATAATTCAAAGGATCTGCAAAACCAGGAGCTGATTTTTTGAAAAGATAAACAAAATTGAAAAACCTTTAACCATACTCATGAAGGGGAAAAAAAAAGAGGACCCAAATAATAAAATAAATAACTAGAACAGGAGAAGTAACCACTGATATCACAGAAATACCAAGATTGTAAGGAATTACAATTAACAACAATGTGCCAAGAAAATGGACAATCTGGGGAAAATGGGCAAATTTCTAGGAACATACAATCTTTTAAAGCTGAATCAAGAAGAAGCAGTAAGCTTGAATAGACAACTAATAACTAGCAAAATCAAAGAAGTAAGTAAGTCCCAGCACACAAAAGTCCTAGCCTGGATGGCCTTACCGGAGAATTTTACCAAACTTTTAAAGAACTGATTCCTATCTTCTCAAACTATTTTTAAAAGTTCAAGAAAAGGAAAGAAAGACACACAAACTCTTTATGAGGCAGATATCATCCTAATTCCAAAACCAGATAAAGATACAACAAAGAAAGAAAACTACAGGCCACTATCTCTAGTGAACATAGAGGCTAAAGTGCTCAACAAAATATTGGCAAACCAGACCCAGCCATACATTTTTAAAAATTATACACCATGATCAAGTGAGATTTATTCCAGGGATACAAGGATGGTACAATATTCACAAATCAGTAAACATAATACACCACATATACAAAATGAGGATAAAAACCACATGATCACATCAATAGATGCGGGGAAGAAAAGAAGCACTGTTCAACATAATAAAGGCCATATATCAGAAACCTACTGCCAACATCATACCCAATGCAACACTAAAAGCATTTCCCTTAATAACAGGAATACCAATGGCATAGTTCACTGATCTAGACCAAATACTCCAAAAATGTATATGGAACCCAAAATGATCCCAAATAGCCATAGCAATCTTGAAAAAGAAGAACAAAGTTGGAGGGATCATAATATCTGATATCAAACTATATTACAAGGCCACTGCAATCAAAACAACTGGGTATTGGCATAAAAACAGACACACAGATCAATGGAACAGAATAGAGGGACCAGAAATAAACCCAGATCTCTTTGGTCAATTAATATTTGACTAAGGGGACATGAGTATAAAAAGGAGTAAATGGTTTGCGGAGAACTGGACTGGTACATACTAAAAAAAAGAAATGAAACTTGACCACCAATTTATACCATATATCAAAATAAACTCAAAATGGATAAAAGACTTAAATGTAAGTTGTGACACCATAAAAGTACTGGCAGGAAACATAGACAGGAAAACTTCAGATAGCCCATATAGCAATATTTTTGCCAATATATATCCTAGGGCAAAGAAATAAAGTAAAAAATAAACAAATTGGACTATATCAAGGTAAAGAAGCTTCTGCATAGCTAAAGAAACCATCATCAAAGTGAAAAGAGAGCCTACCATATGGGAGAACATAATGACAATGATACATTGGACAAGGGTTTAATCTCCAAAATATATAAAGAACTCTTATGACTCAACAAAAACAAGACAAACAATCCAATTAAAACTTGGGCAAAGGACCTAAATAGACACTTCTCCAAGGAGGACATACAAAGGGCCCATAGGCATATGAAAACATGCTCATCCTCACTAACCATCAGAGAGATGCAAACTAAAACCATAATGAGATACCACCTCACACCAGTCAGAATGGCCAGTATTAACAAATTAACAATAAGTGCTGATAAGAATGTAGAAAAAAGAGAACCCTAATACACTGTGGGTGGAAATGCAGACTGCTGCAGCCACTGTGGAAGACAGTACGGAATTTCCTTAAAAAAAAAACAAAAAACTAAAAATGGAACTGCATTTTGACCCAGCAATTCCACTGCTGGGAATATACCTTGAAAATTCTGAAACAATTCAAGAGAACCTGTGCACCTCTATGTTTATAGCAGCTCTATTTACAATAGTCAAGTGCAGGAAACAGCCTAGGCACCCATCAGTAGATGAGTGGATCAAAAAACTTTGATACATTCACTCAATGGAATACTACACAGCAGGAAAAAAAAAGAAGGAATTCCTACCTTTGCAATAGCATGACTGGTGACTGGAACTGGTGAATATTATGCTAAGTGAAATAAGCTCATCAGTTAAAGATAATTGCTAGATGATCTCACTTATAAGAGGCATTTAATTAACAAAAATAAACTAATGAGAGAAACAGAACCAGCGGTATGAAAACATAGAGGAGACTAACAGTAGCCAGCAGGAAAGAGAGAGGGGAATAATAATGGAAAGAAGGGGAAGGGAAGAATAAAGAATATCTATAAATGACCCATAGACATGGATAAGAGTGAGGAATTGACTGTAGGAGCAGGGGCTAGGCTAAGAGAAGGAAGGCAAAAGGGAAAAAATTGAGACAACTACAATAGGATAACAAAAGTATTTCACCCTATTTACATGTAAAAATGACAGTTATTTATCATTGCATATTATATAGATAGTAAGAAATAAAGAGAGGAAAAGGAGAGAGGAGGGAAGGAATAGGAAGTTGAGTTCTTCCTCCCAAGCCTTAAAGCAAAGGCCTGGCATAGAGATTATTATTTTTACTTTAATCTATTTTCTTATTTCCTATTCGTATTCCCTGCCCTCTTACTTTATTTATTTTTCTTGTAGATATAACAGGAGATGATATGCTATCAATGCTATTAACATTTATGTACTTTTCTCCCTATTTGAAACTTAGAATAAATACTTATTCTTATTGATATTTGTTGCTCTGGTGCAGTAGCTCATCAACATACAAGTTTCTTCAAATAAATTTCACTGAGGTTTGGGGTCAATTAGGTTATATTAGTTTTAATCAAGAAATATTAAAATATTAATTACAGAATATATTGAGGACTACCCTTCACAAAGAAACTTAAGTACTATTAGGTTATCTAATCATCCCAAAGAAGTGAGTCATTGGGTTCTATAATCTGAAAAGCATAGAGGAAAGCGGATATAAAAATAATAAAATGAGCTTGTGGAATATCACTTAGCATACATAATATTGTCAAAATAGAAAATTTTAAAATCTGTGCCTTTTGTAGTAAGTATATTAAAGTACATTAAACTGCCATAAAATGTATTGTATTTTAGTGTGAAAATGTACAAATGATTAAAGTGAGAAAATAATCTTAAACCAAGTTCTCTTGAAATTAAAAATATTCATCTTGTGACTAATAAGCTGCTTTTTACTTCCTATTATTCTCAAAATCAATCCTAAGGAATCACTAAAGGTCTATGAACAATTGTCATTTGTTTAAGGATATTTAAAATAGTTGTTTTAAAAGTTCCTTGACCATAAAATAAAGAACACATAATATAATAAAGATATAACTAATGTCAGTGAAAATGGTACACTATTACTACTTTGTATTAGCCTCAGTTTCCCTCTTTCAAAACAGGAAGAACAATGCCTTGGGGGTTAAAGGTCACCAGCATGTGAAACAATGTTGCTGACTAATCTACACTATTGGCAGAAAACTGTTACCATGGTGATACAACCACCAAAAGCCACATTTTGCTCTTTTGTCCATGAAACTTCTTAAGATAAAATATACTAAAATTAACAAACCAACATGGCAAAAATGTTTACCAGAACCATAGTTGTGTATAATAGGTAACAATGGTATATTTTACTTTATCTTTTTAAAGCTATTAAAGTCACACTGTGCAACCTTAGAGAAATAGATTGCACTTTTAACAGCTCATCTGCTCCATTTCTAAATGGGCACCAACTTTCTACAAGCATGAAAGACTACGAGAACAGCACAGAGCATAGTGGTACCCTATTTAGGGAGCACGGAAAACAAAGTGCATCCCAAAGAATGAAGCAAAAAGCTGCGTTTAAAAAAAAAAAAGGACTAATAAGCCACTCAATTAACAGAACTGGATCTAACCAAGGAACAATCTCTGACCCCAAAGTAGGGAGACTTTGCCCAATCACTACACACAAATGTCTGCTATGACATCTTTCCCTTTTTTGAATGGACATGTCTTTTATGATTATACTGCCTTAGTGTAACCTACATTTTGGGGTGTGTATGGTGTTAATGAACCTGTGCATAGGTCTCTAAATTAAGAACACAAAGTACTTAAAGTGTATTATAAAATACTGAACTCTTAGCCTAATTCTATGATTGGATGAGATTTTATTGGGCCTTCGAAGGGGATGACTGACTATATTGTGCATTTGGAAGGCACATAATTTTAAGTAGCAGATAGACTCTCATGGTTTGATTGTGTTAATGGCATCAATTAATGTTGTCTCTGTAGCCTGTCCTTGGCCTGTAAAACCCTACCCCTTCCCTTTCTGACTCTGAGATCAGCCTGTGACTTGCTTTCACAAGAAAGATGTTGGGAAATGTGTCACAATCAGGGAACTGAAAGGCACATGTGTATTTTACACTGCGGTGTGTGCTCTCTCTTGACCTCCGCCATCCCCATAAGAACAAGCAAACTTGTCCTAGGTATGAGAGTGGCACTTAGAAAAACACTGAGGTCATCCTATACAAGCCAAGAGCCAGCAAATTCCAAAACCTTTGGCAGACCAAGAACAAAATCAGTTCACCTCCAGCATGATCAGAAGACATGAAAGATAATAATAGATTTGTGAGGAGAATAAATGGTGGTGATTTTAAGCCACTAAGCTTTGGGGTGATTTGTTAAATAGTAATAATAAACCAGTAAATCTTCAGCAGCCTAATCTGGAGTGAAAAGTCCCAGTCCTATGGTTGACCAAAGTTATTAAGACTATTGTCAGGTTCCATGGAGCTTCATCAATTAATTCCTTTTCTGCAACCAGCATGTAGGGGAATCATTGTTGGGCATAGTAACTCTAGCATCCCAGTCCACTATCCTGACCATGGAAACATGTCCTCTTAACAAAACACCCCATTGCATTATCAATCCCCTAAGAGCTGTGAGATTAGGCACATTTGCCAAAGGAGAATCTAGAGAATTGTCAGTAATGCCTGATATCCACACTCAGGATGCAGATTATTTCTTCTGCAAAAGGTGGGATAAGACCATTTTTATGGACAGCCCAAAAGGCATAGCATGGAAAGCATTAATAAGGCTGTCATCCACAGATGCAGCATGAAAGTTGAGAAAAGCCTTTTGAGGGTGTCTAAGATTTCTCTCAAGGGTTCTCCAGGGTCTCTAAGATTCACTGCTGGCAATCATTGTTCTTTCACCAACACTACTGTGTAGCATATAGATCAGGTTTGCTAAGAAGTTTCAGGATTTCAGGACCAGAGTAAGCATTCACCAATGATGCTGAAAGTGTTTGTTCTATCTTTCCTGGGCTGGCAGGTCAGAGACAGAGAAACAAAACACCTCACCACCATGAAAATTACCACATAGAATTTGGCATGGTTTTAGTGGTAATTCTGGAGACATACAAGTACAAGACAGTATGTCCCCACTTCCAGCCTCCCATTTTCTAGAAATCAAACAAGCAAGGTCATAGGGTCTCCATATTCACTATGTAAACTTTCATTTTATTCCCATTTTCAGTATGTAACCTGTATATCTCAATTATCCTTCTGTCCTCTGGAGACCCATTCATCTATTCATATAAATCTTAATAATACTGGTGGCTTAGTGGATAGGCACTAGCCTGTGAACCCAAAGGTCACTGGTTCAATTCCCCAGCCAGGGCACATAACCAGGTTGCAAGCCAGGTCTCCAGCCAGTTCTACAGCTAGAGGCAGGTGAAAGACAACCATACATTGATGTTTCTTGTTTCTTTCCCTCTCTGCGTCTCTCCCTTCCCCTTACTCTGGAAATAATAAAGAAATAAAATCATTTTTTAAAATCTTAATAATAAATGTTCAGAACTCTGCAAGGATACAATGTGATAGACTCAGGTTTCAGAGCAGGGAGACAATATGGGACCAACTGCTTTATAAAGACCTTAAAACAATCACATTATTAGCCCTCCTTTTACTTAGCCCTTACAGAGGTCACAGATTCTAACAATTCCAGAACCTTTGGGAGATACTACTGGATAACGTTACACATTGCCAGGTTAGGATTTGCCTTCTTGGACACAATAAATCAATCACACACATCATTTTTTTTCTGAATTTCCAAATTTTTGTTGCTATTTTCTTTTCATACTTTTTTGTCATTGTCAAAATATTCATCTTAAAAAATTCCATTCTCCCACTTTAATGGATTTTCATGAAGGCAGAGGCAGAAATGTGTTCGTTCAAACCACTATTTTAAACCCGAAGTATCAACTTGACTTTTCTTAGAAAAAGTTCCACCACATTGGTAAAATGTTCTGGATCTTAATTTAAGTTCAGAGAAGGGATGTGGTAGCCATGAGGCATTCCCCACAGTGCCAAGTTAGGACATCAGGAAATATGATCATTCCAAAGATGCTCCTGTAAAACTGTCAGAGACACTTTATATGTTGGATCTATCTGTTAATCTGTTAGGGTTCCCAGGAGCCCTAGTAAGTGCAGAGTCTGTGGATCTTTTCATACCAAAAAGAGGTAGCTCAGAATGGGAAGGTTGGAGTTATAGGAATAGTGATTAAATCCTGTGCCAATTCATGTCAGAATCTTAAAAATTGAAATTATAAGGTACCAGCTGTTGGCTCTAACTTAAATACTCATAAATATAAAAGTACTCATTGACAGCCCTGTAATATAAAATGCTACAAGATATAAAACAACACTGTCAGTGAACATATATATGAGTATTCCTATGTATTGATACATGGCATTTAAATATTTTCATTTGATGTAAACACTTCCTATATGGAACAGCTGACACATTTCTAAAGTAACTATGTTTTGGTCAATATGAACACTTTGAAGTTATGGACTTTAGATGAATTTTAACTATTTTGTTAATAGGATTTCTTACCACAGAACTGAAACTGGGCTCTAGCTGTGTGATCTTTAAAATCCTGTTCAATTCCATCAAGTAGCAATTATTTCGATGAAAAACACTCTCAAACCTTTTTTTTTTTTTCCTGGTAGCATTTAAACCAACATCTGTTTGAACTTTTTAAAATTTCATTTTAAATCGATTCCTCTGGCTTCATGAAAACAGCAAACCACATTTTCCCAATCCCCAGCCCACAGGAGTCAGATCTTCAAATTACACTTCTTTTCACTGCCACTAAGTTTTAAATCAGCAAGCCAAATAGTAAAGGTCAAGTACTGGAGGTGTTGCTTTATTCAGTATTGTTTTCTGGTAGGATCCACACTGGATCTACTATTTATGAAAATAAATAATAAGAGCTAGATTAAAAATAGCTGAACATGTTTCCCAGTTTTAAGTAACTAAACGCAGTTGCTATGGTGCAAAGTCTTTACAAACAAATAACGTTACCAGATTTATGATACTATAATTAATCTTTATAAAGGAGGAATCACAACCCAAACATACGAACTACACCTATAAAAACTAATGATAGAATTGCTTCAACAGAAACTTTATTGACTTCAGTGATTATAACAGATTATAAATGTGATTCAACTTATGTTACAGGTAAATAGGCCAACTATTAGTCATTTATGTTATCTATACATATTCTGGTATACTCATAAAATTGTATGATATATAATAAGTTCAAAATTAAGGATTATTACAAATTTGTTATTATCAATCTTGCTGACTTTCCTTGATCTAGATACTATCATATTTTATTTTGATCTGCTCTTTACTTATCTTTGTTAGGATTTTAATATGTGTCTTTATTAATTTTATCTTAAATATGCATATTTGGTGCTCTGAATCAAAGAGAGATTATCATCACTCATTTAAGAATAACTGATTCAAAAAAAAAAAAGAATAACTGATTCTCCATACCAAGATTCCTACCCCTAGGGTGATACAATGAAAGCCAGGTCAGATCTTCTCACACAAATTCCAAAGCCTGGATTGCAGGTGAGGACAGAAGGAAATTGATTTTTATTTGAATAGCTACAAGAGAGAAAGGTAATTACCTCCTCCTCCCTACTTGGAAGGATCTGATATCTCACTCTAAATTTCTGGGATATAAATACCTATCTCCAAGGATTAGATAAACCCAGGGTCTCTCTGGTTTTTCTAACTTAGAGATGTTTCCAAGGTGCTGAGCTGTATCTTCCCTTGAGAGGTAAGGATTTACCTCCAGATTTAGAAATATCTGTCTGGAGTTCTCTCACTTTCTATGCAGTTGGAAATTAATTTCCCACATCTTTCTTTTTGCGAAAGATCCCAAGATTTCAGCCAAATTCATTCAAAAAGCTGCAACTCTACAGAAACACAAAAATATTTCCTCCATATCCCACACCATTTCATTTGTAGTTCCAGTTGTTGGTATTAGAACTTTCAAGAGGATGACTTGAGCATTTACAACATAGCAAGAAATAGGCAGATATAATCCTCCCCTTAAAAATTCTGGGCATTATTCATGACATGTTTAATTCATGTCATTAGCTAAAAAGTCAGTTTTACCTTATGCACTTTAGATGAATTTTAACTATTTTGTTAATAGGATTTCTTACCACAGCACCAAAAAGTGAAACTGGGTCCCAGCTGTGTGATCTTTAAAATTTCATCACATAGCAGTTATTTCTATGAAAAACACTCTAGTTTTTAACCTAATAAGTTGTATTATTTATTTTATTTTATCTTACAGAAGTTTCAAATTAAAAATTCAAACTTAAGGAAATATGAATGATGCTAGTAAAGAGATCTTTTTAAACTTCCATCAGTAGGTTTCCCTCACTAGCTTTGAATTAGTTAATCTCTTCCCTTCACATAAATTCGACAGTGACATGCCTTTTCTTTCCTTTTTCTTTATTACAATGACTTATTTCTGAATGTGTCACAGCTATGACATTTTCAGAACTAACATATCCTTTAATTAAGGCTTGAAGGATTATTGCTGCTCTTTGTAGTGGTTCATTTCATTATCTTTTTTAAATTTCTATGTGTCTAAAAGTTACATTTCCTAAACTTTATAAAAGCAAATTTACATTTAAATATAATTCATTTTGCAGAAAGGTAAAAAATTTTAAAGGTATGGTATAGCCTGGATTTAAATGTAGAGCTAGAGGATAATGCCAAAATACATAAAGTAAATAATTTATATTAAATGCACTATATTTCTGTAGGGTGTTACTCATATGCTAATTGAGAAAGACTACTCCTTCTTTTTTTCACTGTTTATACTACCACAGATGTCCCCACCTTCCCTACCCCCAGCCTGGGTTGTCAGCCCAGGTCCCTGTTTGGGGGTGCATCAGGGGAATCACACTGACAGATGTTTCTCTCCCTCTCTTTCTCCTTTCCTCCCTCAATCTGAAAATAAATAAAATATTTTTAAAAATACATCTTTAGCTATTAGTTATGCAAACTTATCATAATTATAATTCTGTATTCAGATACATTTGAAAACAATTATTGTTTGATGAAAACTTCATAAGTCTAACTTCCTGTATAAATATACCCAGTGAAAATAATAACTTTCCTATAACCTTGCCTGGAAACAAGAATCAATGGAGTCAAAGACATGGACCCAGATTACTTTTTTTTTTTTTTTCAGATTAGTTTTATATGTCTTATATTGACAATGTGAATTTGATCATGATAGAATATAACATTTGTGTAGAAGCAGCAATATAACTCATTATAACAAATCAAGAATAAAACATACTCCCAGAATAAATATGAAAATTGTTATTTGATCTGAAATGAATGGTGCACTGAGGTTTATATTTGTAAAAATCAGGCTTTGCTTGCAAGTAAGACATACACAAACAAGTACTTCTATAAATGGAAACTTGTTAGAATCTTGGAAAATAAAAGGGAGAAAGCAAACAAAGATAAGTCTCTCAAGAAATGAAAATATTACATGAGTGCAATAAATTCTCAGTATTGCTAGTCTTATAGAAGCTCTGATGATTCAAGGGCAATTCTAGTAGTTATACTTCTAACAAAGGTGTCCACCACTTCCTAGATTCAAGGGCCCATCTTTCTGATGATAAATTACTTTTTCTTTCTGGCTGATCTACTATTCCTGCCCACAAACTATTGTTTTAGATAAAATGTTCGATGTTCTTTCTTATTAGCTACACAAAACACATCAAATTCTCCAAGTATAGGATTATTTTTTCAAAATTTATTTTAACCCAAAGATGTGTCACACATTGTTAATATAAATTCGTCAACATTACCAACAGATGTGGGTTTGCAAGCATTAGAAATGTAATGAGTGCCATTATGACTGAAATCTTTCAGAAAGTTTTATTTCCTAATTCTCTGTAACTAGATAGGACAAACAATTCCCTTTGTTGTTACTTTTTTCTCCAAAAGTATTTATACTTACTCTTTAAGAAGTGTAAAATGCATAGCACTCAAGGCTGTATTTCATGTTACGTAAGGGAAAAGTAAACCCTGAAAACATTACTTCCCATAACATTTCAGGAGTACGTGCTAATCATTGTTTAGGAAATACAAAATTTTATATATTTTTTTTCTAATTAAACTTGCCTGAAATGATCTTACACTGATAGTAGTATTTGAATCCACCAAAAATACGTCTCTAGTTGCCCACGGTCAGATAAATGTACGCACAGTTTAAACGTTTTGAATGTTGGCTTTTGTTTCAGCCACTATGGATATTACCTTGTACATGCTTATGGCATCAGCATGTTACAGAACAGTAAATTGGGGTCCTGTCCACCACCACACTCTGGGCAAAATTCCGGAAACAAAGATTTGGTGATACAGGGAAAGAAGTCTTTATTCAAAAGCAGTCACTTTAGCCTGTCAAGTCACAGCTTTATTTACTTAACCTATCAATCAATCAAGGCTAAATTCTAACACCTGGGCTCCTAGCCGTTCTATTAGTTTCAATTATCTTATTTCTAGTGGGTTAGTTTACAAACCAAAGCAACATAAGACACAAAGGCTACACAACTTTGGAAGAATGGCAGTCTTCTGCCTCAGAGCCTGTTCCCTCTAGACACCCAAAGGATAAACTTGCCACCCTCTGCCTGGCCAGCTTGACCCTAGGCTGTGCCCGCAGTTCCTTCTTCCCATCCAACTTACCATCTGTCGGGACCCCAGGCAGCTACAGCACATCATCCAGGCGTTCTCGAGGAAGATGAGCCCAAGAGCCAGAGAGCTCCAGCTCAAGAGACAGAAAATCGCTTCAGCCAAAGAACCCACGCTCTTTTATGTCCATTGACTCTAGAGGCTTCAGCTTCTCAGCCAGTCCTGTCCTAGCCTGCTCTCCATCGGCTCAGCAAACTCCTCCCACAGCCCCTCCTACTACTCCCCAGTGATCTTTGTCAGATCTCTCTAAAAGGCCTAGGCTCGGTGTCCTCAACACCCTTGGTTCTGTCTTATTTATCTCTGCTGTTGTTTTTCTAGAAATTCAATGCCTAGAAGTTTAATACTTAACACCTGTTTCACTAGTATCAATTTATTTAGACTTTCATTAGATATTTTCTTAGCAAGTATGTTAACATAATCTATAGCTTTATGATCTGCAGCAACTTTTAAACAATAGAATTTTCAAATAATTTTACATTATGAAGCTTCTGGAATTCCACAACCAATACTCTGAATATTTATATTTAATTATCTGTTCTTTATAGTACATTCTTGTTTATTTTGTAACCTATACATCAGTTAGAAGCTGAAGTTGACTCTCTGATTGTTGAGTCTACTCACTCAACACAGAATTGAAATCTTAATTTTGGTTTTTCTCTGGCTTTAACTTACCTTCCGTTTTCTTTTCCTTTTAAAATTACTGTTTTTGATCCTGGCTGGTGGCACAGTGGTAAGCCACTGGACTGCAGACCCAGAGGTCACTGGTTCAATTCCCCAGCCAGGGCACATAACCAGGTTGCAAACCAGGTCTCCAGCCAGGCAGGTTAAAGGCAACCATACATTGATGTCTCTCTCCCTCTTTGCCCCTCCCCCTTCCCCTCTTTCTGAAAATAATAACTAAATTTTTTTATTAAAATAAAATTAGTTTTGGTTATTGTCACTGAGAAATTTCAAAATCTTGTTTTCCTATTTCCTTAAGAGATATGAAATCATATTTAATACCATAATACCATATTCTTTAATTAGACATTTCAGTTAGATACCCCATTTATAAAAGTCTTCTAAAAGACTTATGATGATCGGACTTAGGCAATAACTCCATTTTATGCACCATTGATTATAATAAATGTTTCCTTTAGTCTTTTTTCACTGTAACATGAGGGGCAGTGGGAGCCCTAACAATTGTTTAATTATTCCAATTCTCAGTCCAATTAAACTCAAAGTCAAGAAAAAAATAAAGGGCAATAAAATATGTGATCAGCAAATAAAATGGCATAACTTATACACCAGTCCAGTTCTGTTGCCCCATTGAGTTTTAGCACCAAATTTCAAAGAAAAATAAAAGTACTATACAGCTTTCCAGAATTACTTGAAAGAATTACTACCTCCACCTTACACATGAAGAAATATAGAAAAATTAAGTAAATTTCTCATAGAGTATAGGCAATAGGGACAAGCTTCAAGAAATGGGTTGGGAGGAGGGGGGAGGCAGAGGCAAGGAAGGGGAGCAGTTTAGACAAGAACCTAGTATAAAGGAACCATGGACATGGACAACAGGTGGGATTGACTTTGGGGGGAGAGGGGGACAGAGGGGAGCAAAAAGGGGATGAATGTAATACAACAACAATAAAATTAAATTAAAAAAAAAAAAAGCCAGGTAATCTAGCTCCACAGACACTTTTTTTTTTTAGGACAAATATAGCAGAGAGGGGTTGGAATTCTTCTTATTATTTTTTAAGTAATGTCACACCTCCTTCCCTTTGTCAACTATCAGGTTGTTCTCTGTGTCTATGGGTCTACTTCTGTTTTGTTTACTCATTTGTTTTTTTACATTGCATAAATAAGTGAAATCATATGGGATGTATGTTTCTGCCTTATTTTACTTAGCATGATACCCTCTAAGTCCATTCATGTTGTCACAAATGGCAAGAATTGATACTTTTTATTGCTTAGTAATATTCCATTACATGACTCTTCATTATATATTCATCTGTTCATGGATACCTAGATTTCTTTGGTTCATGGTTACTATCAGTAATGCTGCAATAAACACAGGGGTGTATATGGATATCTTTTTGAATTCATGTTTTTACTTTTTTAATATAAATACTCAAAGGCAGCTCTGTTTTCAATTTTTTAAGAAATCCAAATACTGTTTTCCAAAGTGGCTGCACCAATTTACAATCCTACCAATATTACACAAGGTCCTTCTCTCCACATCATCAGCACTTGTTATTTGTTGATTTTTTTTTTTTCATGATAGCCATTCTAACAGGTGTGAGGTGATATCTCATTGTGGTTTTAAGTTTCCCTGATGATTTATAATATTGGCCTGATGATTTATAATATTATAACACTTGGCCATCTGTATGGCCTCTTGAGAGATATGTCTATTCATGTTCTGTGCCTATTTTTTAATTGGATTGTTTGGTTTTTCAGTGTTCAGTTGTGTGAGTTCCTTATATATTTTGAATAATAACCCCTTATCAGGACAGAGGGAAGCAAAAAGGGGATGAATGTAATACAACGACAATAAAATTTTTTTAAATAAATAACCCCTATCAGATGTATCATTTTTGCACATATTTTCTCCATTCAGTAGGTTGTCTTTTTGTTTTGTTTATGGTTTCCTTCTCTGTATAAAAACTTTAAAGTTTGATGTGGTCCTATTTGCTTTTCTTTTGTTGCCTATGCCCTGGGAGACAAATCCAAAACACAGACCCTGTTCATAACCTCTGAACTAGGCTGCTTCTGACTCCCTAGCCATGTCAACTTCTCTATTTTCTCTTGCTCTTTATGTATCATGTTCCTTAAGTTGCTCATTTGTGACCCAATAAAACAACAGTATAATCTTTCACTATATCTATGAAAGTGATTTAGGATATGTCAATGTTCAAGACAGTTCTGATTGAATTCTGTACAGTAACTGATTATTTGTCAAATTGTTTGGGATTCATTTTCAGTTATATTTAGATATCTAAGTTAGATTCTCAACTTTTGGCATGTTATGATGGTGTAGACATATCCGTTATCAGTTGGAAAATTAATAAGTAAAAATATAGTGATACACACAGTGGATAAGGTGCCAGCCTGCGAACCCAAAGGTCACAGGTTGATTCCCCAGCCAGGGCACATAACCAGGTTGCTAACCAGGTCTCCAGTCAGGTCTGTGGCTGGAGGCAGGTGAAACGCAAGCATACATTGATGTCTCTCTCCCTCTCTGGCTCTCTCCCTTCCCCTCTTTCTAGAAATAATGAAATAAAATCTTTAAAAAAAAAAAAAAAGAAGTAAACAGAAGGCACCAGAGCTTCTCCTTCAAAAAAAAAAAAAGAAAAGAAATATATATATATATATCAATATATATATATATAGATAGATAGATAGATAGATAGATAGATAGATAGATATAGATACAAAACAGTCCCACAATCAAAGATTAAAGTGGGAGAATGGGAGGATTATCTTTTACATGTTCTAGAACTCATGAAGTAAAAATAGTGTGTTTGGGCAACAGCATAGGCATACCATCTTGTTTCTAATTTTACATAGCTGAGAAGAACTTCCTGTGACATTGTTTTTTCTACTCATTATCCTAATAAACATACACAAGAATCCCCTACACACACACACACACACACAAAGATAAAATGCTACATATACACTTGACCACGCAAGAACTCACATGGATTTGCAATGTAATTATTATATATTTTTTACTTTTCAAACACTTGTCCTTTAATGGGTGAATATATAACAAGCAATGATTCACTTTTTAGTCCCTAAAATTCTAACAATCTTTTCTGAGTCACTTCTCCTATGGCTTCACCAAGTTGTTAACTCAGTCCACAAGCAGCTGAAACTCTCTCTCTGTGCCTCTGTGTGCTATTAAAGCCACATTAATAGCAACATTCAATGAATTAGCAAGAGTTGCATTCATCCCTCATTCCTGCCTGCACAACATTTTACATGGCCATGACCTAACTGCTCAGCATGCCTCTTCTTACACAATCCAGCTGACTGGCTGACATTGACATTTTTTCTGCTTCCCCTGCTGACGGCCGTAACACAGCAACCATATATTTGCACAGGAAACCACACATCCACACCACTGGTGCTTGATTTAGGAAAAGAAATATCACTTTACATCTCAAAATCCAGGAAAATGAAGACTGCCTTTTTTGATAGAAAAGTTTATTATTTATTGGTACCAACTAGCAAGCATTGGATTTTCAAAGGATCTTTTTTTCAAAGTTTAAAAGATTTAATATAAAAATGGAGATTTATAGAGCATTAAAATTTACAAATAGCTTTTCATTCTTCTTCTCTCTTTTTTTTTCTTCATAGTATTCATCATATATACATTTTACATACTTAGAAAGGAAGTAGATCTTCTTTCGGTAAATCAAGATGATCTTTCTTTGCTGTGTTCCTCTCTGTCTTTCTCTGTTTCTTTATCTTCTTAAATCAGACCCTTTAGCATCTCTTGCAATGCTGGCTTAGTGAGATGTAGTTTTTTATCCTTCTTTTGTCTAGGAAACTCCTTATTTCACCTCCTATGTTGAATGAGAGCCTTGCTGGGTAAGGTAGTCTTGGTTGTAGGTCTTTGTTTTTCATTGCTTGGTATATTTCTTGCTATTCCCTTCTGGCTTGTAGTGTTTTTTTGTTTGTTTGTTTGTTTGTGTTTTTAAAGAAATCAGCTGATAACCTTATCAGAGTTTCCTTGTATGTTATTAGCTGTTCCTCTCTTGCTGCTTTTAGGATTCTTTGAAATCTTTGAAATTTGCCATATTAATTATGATGTGTCATGGAGTGGACCTGTTTGAGTTTATCTTCATTGGGACCCTCTGTGCTTCCTGAGCTTGTGTGATTTTTTTCTTTCCTCAAGTTAGGGAAGTTTTCTGACGTTACTTTTTCAAACAGGTTTTCTGTCCCTTGCTCCTCTTCTCCTGATATCCCTATGATATGGATATTATTGTGTTTCATGTTGCCATGCAACTCTCTTAAAATCTCTTCATTCTTTTTCATTTTGTTGCACCATCTGGAATTTTTTCTACATTGTCCTCCAGCTTTCTGATCAGATCCTCTGCTTGATCTAGCCTGCTTTTGATTCCTTCTAATATATTCTTCAATTCTGAAATGGTATTCTTCATTTCTTCCTGGCTCTTGTTGATATGTCCTTTTTAATGTTAGTATAGTTCTCATTAAGTTCCTTGTAGCTTCCCTGTGTTTTTCATAGTTCCCCTGGCGTTGTTTGTAGTTCTCTTTGAGCTCGCTGAACTCATTGAGCTTCTCTACCATCCTTTTTTTGAATTCCATGTCTGATAGTGTGCTTGCCTCTATTTCATTTAGCACTCTTTCTTGGGATTCTTCCTTTCCTTTTGATGGGGGGTTGTTTCTTTTTCTTTCCTTTTTAAATGACTCTTCTTGTTTATTTCTGCTTCTTAGGAATGGTCTGCTTTGTCTTCCTCTCTTCATGATGTGTCTCAAATGATCTTACTGATGAGGGAGTTAACTTTTAGCATCCATACTTATTACACCAACAAAATTAAGGTACGTTTAAAAAGTGTTGTCAATTACCAAGACCTAAGATGTTAAGATAAAGTGGCTCTTTAAATGTTATTGCCAGATAATCACAGTACAATCCATTCACAGGACTGTGTTGTCAAAGGTACTCAAGTTCAATATGGTGATATATTTAATTAGAAACAATTTTTTCATTTTCCCAGAGGTTGGGCCAAAATATATCATTTATTTTTCTCAATTGAATATTCTGTATTTTCTAATTTCTCACTTTCTTTCTAAATTAACGATTATTACTTAGGAAACAATATTAGTTTTTTAATGAAATATCAGCATATTTTAAGGCTTAGCTATTATTAAAACATTCAGTACATGGAGTATTGGAGTGTATTTATAGGCCAATAAATTGCCAGAAATAGACTAAACTATTGGTATATTGCTAGTTGCCAACATTAGAAAAAAAAGTTAATGCAAAACTCAATAAATGTGGTGGCTTTTTGTTAACTCTCCTTTTCTAAGTAATGACTTTCCTTAAAATAAAATTCTGTATTTAAGAATTAATGAAGTTTAATTTCTTACAATTTTCAAAATTCCAGGATTTATAAGATTGTATCACAGCCACATAAAGCACTATATACAAGCATCACAGATACTACTTTTAAATTTGCTTAGACTTTCTCTTCCTTGTAGTGCTCCTTATTTATTCCTGGTTAATACTTTACTTATAAACCAAAGAATTTCTTTCAAAGGAAGTCATAATACCTAAGCCACCTTCTTTTTCAAAGTTGAAAGTCATAGAACTTACTTGAGACCTTAAAATTATCCAAAAAGGAATCCCTATTTAGGAAACCAATTGCTATGCCTCCTCGGTCCACTCCCTAGTAAATGAAAGAAGTTTCAGGACCCAGAGGCTCAGTGTGCAGCTGAGCCAGCCAATCTCTCTTCTCCAATCCCCTGGCACTGCTCCTGAGCTCAGGGCTCCTCGAGGGGCTGGCCTCTGAAATACAGAGCTGTGACATATATAAGATGCCATGCCCACAGTGCTGTGGATCAAACTTAGCTGAGTCTTAATAATTTTGAGCTATTTTAAACCAAATTTTACTTTACTAAAAAAATACATATCTCTCAATTTCACACCATACAATGGCACACAATTTTCAGGAAGTCCACAGTGTTCCTCAACCCTTTAATCCCACACTTCTCAGGTGATTCAAGTTAACAGACAGAAGAGAGAGCTTTCTCTTCCCCTCCTTTCCTTCCCCCATCAAACACCAATGATGCCCTAAGAGAGCCCACTTAGCAGGTATCAGACACAGCCTCCAATTGCAAGAAGCTGACTCTTTCCACAGGCAGTTCCCCTTGACAATAGCAAAGTTCTGTTCTCTTTCCTCAAGTCTTCTCTTCCCCTGGGAAGGACACTTGACCTGCATCAATATTATCACTCACAGATCAGTTCTAAAAAGGTCAGGCAGTGAGTTCGGGGGTGAGTGGAAAGGATTTCTACTTATGTTCTACCTGTCATCTGCAGGACTCTGGCTAAAGATGTGGTCATGAGTCCCCTTAAAAGCAAATATTCATAAAGTGGCTGGCCTGAGTGCCTACTCCAAAGGATAAGAAGTAACATTCAGGAGTGAAATATTGGGATCAGGGAACTGTAGGGGGTTATTGCCCTGGATAGGCTAGCCATAATAAGAGAAGAACATGCTCCCAGAGTGAAGTTAAAAATGTGACATTATTGATAATGTTATTAAAATAACTAAGATCTTATTTTTACCCCAAAATGGTAAACTTATATTGGATGTAAGTTTATGATAGCATCTCTGAACTCTTAATTCCATCCTGTAATAAAAATGCTAGGAAAATTTCATGACAAACAATAATCTTTAAAAATAAATAATAAAAATAATTTTAAAAAATATGCAAGTATGATAAAATGAGAAAGGATACAGATGTGGAACCATAAAGACCTAGTTTAAATTTGTCTTACTTACTACTCAGAATAAGGCTTGAGCAAATCATTTAAACTCTCTAGAGCTTAGGTTCTTAGTCAATAAAATGCTGATGTGACTATCAGGAAAATGTTTTATGATATTTAAGTGAAATATTCAGTACTTAAAAAAGACATTAATCTTCATATATCTTTTTCTTTTTCTTTTTCTTTTTTTAAAGATTTTATTTCATTATCTTTAGGAAGAGGGGAAGGGAGAGATGCAGAGGGAGAGAGACATCAATGTATGGTTGCCTTTCACCTGCCTCCAGCTACAGATCTGACTGGCGACCTGGCTTGCAACCTGGTTATGTGCCCTAGCTGGGGAATCGAACCTGCAATCGTTGGGTTCGCAGGCTGGCACCTTATCCACTGTGCTACCAGCCAGGGTTCATATCTCTTTTTCTAATCACACAGTGCCTTAAAATAATCAGCATGCCACTTTTTTGCTTTGCATAGTGTCATGAAGCTAATGTCAATAAGAAAAGTAAAATACTGATGTCACACTTATAACACAATAGTAGATGTTTCACAAATATATAATACATTTTAACAGCAAAGGTGAAGCCAAAATTACCTGAAAATGTTTGCCATAGTTGTCAATAAAAACCTTAACTGCTATCTTAGTCCAGATTCAATCATAATCTAAAGCAATGTTGCATAGATTGATCTTCCCAAAAGCAACCAGAGGACTTGGCCAAAGAGTTGCAAATCTTATAAAATGTAATTAGCCCTGGCTGGTAGCACAGTGGATAAGGTGCCGGCCTGCGAACCCAAGGGTCGCAGGTTCGATTCCCCAGCCAGGGCACATAACCAGGTTGCGAACCGGGTCTCCAGCCAGGTCTGTGGCTGGAGGCAGGTGAAATGCAACCATGCATTGATGTCTCTCTCCCTCTCTGCCTCTCTCCCTTCCCCTCTTTCTAAAAATAATGAAATAAAATCTTTAAAAAAATAAATAAAATAAAATAAAATGTAATTAAAATCACTATTTTATGTAATTTTGTCAACATACAATCATTTTATAGGTATTTCCCTATTAATTAAAATAGATTCTTACAGTTTAAGCATACATAAATATTTACTATACTCAAACAATAATTTATACTCTAACAATATTTAATTTCAATTAAGATCTCTATTTCAATGTTTATATATGAACATTTTAAAACTGTTAATACCTAACAAAAATTGATTTTCTCTAACATCTTAATACATATCTTTCATAATACATTATCTTTCATAATACATCTGCTATGGAAGGAAGAACCTTTCTCTCCGGGTCCCTATCTTCCTTATTAAAATCTACAATTGATTGCAAAACACTGCTGAATTGATGATTCAAATTGTAATTATTTTGTTCTTAGTAAATTTGGAAACATGCCACATATTCATTCGCCACTTGGAAACATTTTGGGGAATTTCATGTTTATCCCTTCACAGAAACATTCAACTGGGTAAGAGCAGCACTCTATCACTTACTGGCTTTTGTGCAACACAAGATCTGTATATTGCATTGTGTGCCCACCACCCAATGTGTGTGTGTGTGTGTGTGTGTGTGTGTGTGTGTGTGTGTGTGTGTTTGAGGGCCTGTATGAACAGCCTGTGAGGTTAGAAATGTGGGTAGTTACTGGCTTTTGTGCAACACATGATCTGTATATTGCATTGTGTGCCCACCACCCAATATGTGTGTGTGTGTGTGTGTGTGTGTGTGTGTGTTTGAGGGCCTGTATGAACAGCCTATGAGGTTAGAAATGTGGATAGTTTTCTCTATATTCCATATTTTCTTCTTTATCACCTATCATTACTATTGGTTTTCTGTGATAGTGATATACCTGCGTATTTAGAAAAATTCTATTTCACTTTTATCTCTTTTTTATCATGTTTTCATTTTTGTGTAATACACTGAATCAAAAACTAATGTAAAATAATTTTTTACTTCCTGTATATGTCTACTAAGTATTAAAACAAGTCCATGGATAAAATGACTCAAAGACAACCTTCTCTTTATTTAAACTGTTTCTTAAAATGACTGTTGCACCAATTTTTTTAGAAAGTTCAATTAATGAGTCCTAGCCAGGTGGCTTAATTGGTTGGTGCACCATCCTACATAATAAAAGGTTATGATTTAAATTCCCATTCAGGGCACATAATTAGATTGTGGGTTCAAGCCCTAATAGGGTACATACAGGAGGACACTGATCAATGTTTCTCTCTCACATCAATGTTCCTCTTCTTCTCTCTCTAAAATTAATAAAATTTTAAAAACCTTCTACTTACTATAAATCTAAACCGCCTGTGCTCTATCAGCTATCAGTCCATAACATCAGTTTCATCTCTAATTGTATTAGCTTATAAACATCAGAACCTAAGTTTTGCTAATTATTAGTGTCAACAAATACATTTAGAACATTAAAAAAAAGGCTGTTTATCAAGTGCCAGGTAAAGGACCATGTGCCAGGAAAACACGTGCCATGCAGTCTACTAAGAGGAAACTTCATGAGCGGTTACAGAAGGACATTCATGGTGGAGTGCTATGAAAAGTTGAACACTTGCGTCTTGAGCAGAATGAGACTATGTTGTCAATTGTCCTAATTCAAGCATAATTATTTATGTTGTCTTTTATTGGTTGAGGACTAAAATGACTCCATCCCTATTATCTTTTCTACCCCCAACTTTCCCATCTGTACTAACACTAGTCATGGCTTCCTTACCTCTAGGAGTAGGAAGGCTATAACTTGTCACTTCTAATGTGTGAAAGGATCTGCCCCTCCTTGTCCAACTATGCTCTGACATCTGTATAGCCATGATGCATTTCTGCTCCTGAAGTTGACTCTTTGAGTCCCTAGGATCCTGGGCAACTGGCCTGTTGTAAGTGGGCTAGTCCTGTGCTCTTAACAAGAGGCTCTTCTGCCACTGCCTGTCCTCCTTTCTTTCCAGTGAGCTCCAGCAATCCCCTCCCTGAAATGAGAAACGTCCGCATCACATAGCTCTTGGATCAAACAGTGCCACCATATGCTCCAAACAATAAAAAGAAATCTTGCTGAGATAAATCTTGTTTTGCTTATATTTCCCTTTTTTATGGCTGTGGTGATTTTTGTTTTGTTTTGTTTGTTTTTAATTTTTCTTAGGAAATTGACAGATCTGAAGCATAATCTGTTCAATGTACACCGTTGTATTTAAAATTAGTGCTTTCCTATTACATTGGCTCATCCTTATTATATCAAGCCAGTGCTTCTTGTTTTCATTGAAGACAGATATCTTCATAAGAGTATCCTTGACCTTCATGGACAGACCTCATGGCCTCCTCTGCATGTGCTAAAAACACATCTAATTTTTAGGCTATTCATAGTATAAGCTTTAAGCCTCTAAGCTCTTACTCTTAAAATGTCCTCCCATTGTCAAACAAATACCAACACAGCTGACTGAACAAAGAAAATGGAATCATTATTGCTGTGAAGTACCTAATGTTATTTCCTTGGCCTAACAGTGAAAAGATTTAAAAGTCTATAAAAGAAAAAGCAGAAGAGTGCCTGAGAGGGAAATAGAAAGAACTGAAATGTTACTCATCTTCTCTCACCACAATAATTCCTCACAGTAATGTTTCCCAACCTTTTAAACTCTGGCCTCTTGATGTATTACATAAGATTTCTTACAGACCCTTTATATTATATATAATTAATTAAATACCATGAATAACTAGAAGAATCTATCATTTTGGTTTCAAATTAATATACTGTCCATCACCATGACCCAAGTCTCTTTATTAGACCATGGTCCTATTCTATGTTGCTGCACATTTTATTTATGCATACCAATCTGAAATACTAATACTTTTAGGGTGGAAATTAGTGTGTAGATGAAGCAATGTAGAGAGAGGAGCCAAATAAAATTATTGACCATGACATTAAACAGGTACAAAGGAATCAATGTGCAAGAACATTCATGCAGACTATTAGTGATGTTAAGTGTCCTTCATATGTGTATTAGCCATCTGTACATCCTCTTTGGAGAAGTGATATAGTATTTTACCAGCATTTTTATCTTGAATTAATGCCTAGCTTGTTGGACATTTAAATGAGATAATATATTTGAAAGTTTCAGACAAACTCAAACTATAATTACTATTGTTGCTGTTATTAATTTTCACTTTTCCAATTTTATTTCTAGTTTCTATGCTCTAGAACCTGAAAAAAATTGAGGCATTTTCAAAAATAACTATAGTCTGATAGCTGCACAATTCTGGGAATATACTAAAATTCATTGACTTGTACACTATAAATGGGTGAATTTTATGATACGTGTATTGTATCTCAATAAAACCATTTTTACCTATATACATACATGTATCTATGAATACATATATAAGCATTTATGTATACATGTCTACGTATTTATACATAAAATTTTATATTACATACTCTTGTAACTTACTCACTCAAACGCAGATATTGAAGGATCCAGAAGCAGTTTCAATGCTCCATCAGTATGTTAATGAGAACTTTGGGAGCATGAAAATTAACCTGCCTTATGAGGGTAAGCTACAGTGTTGAAAGGAATTCATCTTCCAAATAAACTAAAGCAGGTGACTCTCTGGGTCAAGTCATAAAAACTATCTGTTCTCCCAGGTAATTGCACAGGCCCCTCTGCTCAGCAAATTGGGGATAGTGATGCTGCCACTGAATTCATTTGCGCTGTTGATGTGAAAGGCTCCCTGTAAAGTGGTATTATGTTACTATATGTGGGCCACAGGCTCGATCATTGGCATGCAATGTCAAAAGCAGTTTCTCCCATCCTACAGCCAAATGAAAATTTAAAAAGCAATATAATATGTTGATATTGTTATTATTACTGTTAACCCATTTGGAGCTTATTGCATTTTATCCTTGCTTATGACTGATGTTATGATACTGCACTGTCTTTGTATTTTAACATTATCTCATAAGCCAAAAAATTAAATGGGCAGTTAGTATTTCAGTCTTGTTTTATATCTTGAGTTTATGAAAGAATGTAAGCCATATAATTTTCTTAGTGTTCCAGTCATAGGATGTACCCTCATGGGCTAATAATACCTGCCAATTATGCCTCATATAACTTATATCGGTTGTTGTAATTATGGCTTAGTCTTCTTTGCTCATCTCCCAGTCTTCTCTAATTCACATAGCTCATGCCTGACTCTACTCTTTTAACCCAGTCCTGGCCCAGGTCTGCAACTGGTATCTGACAGCTACATACATACTACCACCCTTCATTTTAGACTTGATTTTCTCCAGGATCAAGTTTCCTTTATACTCCTGATTTTATTGCCATTTCTTGTTTAGGGTGGTAGTGAAGCTTTGTCCCTCTTCTTTTCTATAGATTTATTAATAGAGCTTAGTTTTCCCAGATTGATCTACAGATGTCACTAAAATATCTTTTTTCTGACATTTCCCATTCCTGGCATCTGTAAGTAATATTATTCACATGAATTCAGATATTAAAACATAATAAACTCTAGGATTATCCCCATGACCCATACAATGAGAAGAATAAGGAAGAATCCAAACAAACATTTTTCATTTGCCAAAAGACCTTTTACTGCCAATTCTGCATATGCAAATCCAACATATTAAGCTAGGCCAAATCTATTTGACTAGTATCAGCAGAATCCTAGCACAACACTGGCTATCCAAAAGACTCCCCTGCATCAAACCTACACCGGAGCTTCAGGTTCAATCCAAATTCTTTAAGGTAACTTTCAAATGATTTTACCTTTCCAGGATCACTCTACACTCTATCACATCTCTGTGCCTTTGAAGAGACGTTGATGCAAAGACTAATCACGATGAAGCATTAATTGAATACACTGTTTGGAGCACCATGTTTAGTGCAAAGGATAAGGTTACTAGGACCAAACCCTGTTCTCAAGTAGCTCACAATCCAAAGGAGGAAGATAAGTGAATCCAAAAATAATTAATTATAAAAAGGAATTGATGTCCAACCAAAATCTTGAGAAATGAGTAGAAATCTATTATGCATATAAAAAGTAAGAGGTATTTGTGGCTCAGAAAGCAGTATGTACGAATCCAAATTTCCCTTGCTTTATTTTTGACCTCTCTGAAGAATACCAACTTGACTTTATTCTTGAAACTATGTCTAACCTTTATTATAGCTGGACATAGAAGTTAATAGTTTAGGAGACTGAGTAGTTAGCATTGCTGAGCTATAATGAAGGAAAACTGAAAAGGCAAGGTGCTCCAAAGAAAAGCGAGAGACCAGGAAATTGCCAAAAGGATTGAAAGCCAAGAAGATACTTTCTCTCTCCACCCAGCTGGATATATACAAATGATATTAAAATATACAGTTCAGCCCCAGCTGGTGTGGCTCAGTGGATTGAGCACTGGCCTATGAACCAGAGGATCACCGGTTCAATTCCCAGTCAGGGCACATGCCTGGGCTATGGGCCAGGTCACACACAAGAGACACAAGAAACACATCGATGTTTCCCTCTTTCTCTCACCCTTCCACTCTCTCTAAAAATAAATAACATCTTAAAAAATAATAAAAATAATATAAGTAGTTCAATTCATGATTTCTTCAACTGAGAACTTACACTGTTTGATTTGAGATTCTCCTTTTAATTAAAATAACTATAATTAGTCAGCTTCTAACTTCTCTAGCTAATGATAATAATTTTTATATTTTGAATAAGTAAAATCACATTTTAAAAAGATTTTTCTAGACCCTCGCTGGTGGCTTAATGGATAGGTACCAGCCTGCCAACCCAAAGGTTGCTGGTTCAATTCCTAGTCAGGGCACATAACCAGGTTGCAAGCCAGGTCTCCAGCCAGGTCTCCAGCCAGGTCCATAGCTGGAGGCAGATGAAAGGCAACCATACATTGATGTTTTTCTCCCTTTTGTCCTCCCTCCCTGCCCTTCTCTCTAAAAATAAATAAAATCTTTAAAAAGATTTTTTAAAGATTTTTCTAGAACATTTTTATTCAAGAAAACAGATGAAATGCTATATTATCTGATCATAATTACTTAAAGGAGGAAATATAATTCAAGTTTTTTGATTCCTAATCCTCTAATTATTCTATCGTATCAATCTACCTGCATAGTCCAAAGCTAAGATTCCTGCCCATCCAGCTAGATATTTAGTATACAAGTTTATCAATCCACCTACAAAAAACCCAAGTCCTTTCAATAACTTATTTCCTAATATAAAACTACTCAATCGAGTAGTTCATACTTGATTCAGCTGTCATTTTAATTAGTTCATAAAAAAATCAAGTTCAATCTATGAACTGTTTACATAAATCCAGAATAAAATCGGTCAATTTTTACTATGCTTCAAGAATCCTCTGGTGGTGCCAGCCAAGTTTCAGCCCTCAGGCCATCTGTATTTGTTTAATAGTTGCAAAAAGCTTACATGGTCCCATTTCTGGCCACATTTGTAGGGTCTTGGGAGTGACACCTGATTAAAGCTGAGCTAATTAAATATTTTATCAAGGTTTTACTAACTAGAAGTGAGGAAGGGATTCCATGCAGGGAAAAGCTGTGAGGTTTGATTCTCAAGAATTCTAGATATAGCATTTCCCACCATGTGGATCAAGGTGAAATGCAGCATGATAAAATAAATGGAGCATATGTGGAAAAACAAAGCTTAAGTGGAAAGAGAGCTCAGGTTCCTGCTGCACCTAGTTTCACAACCCCTAAGGCTTCATTGTGTCACTGCACTTCCTGGTGGCAGGAGCCAACACTTAAAGGATAACTAACTTCATTGTTACAGACACTTGAAAGTTAGCATAAAACTCTCAGAACCGCATCACTTTTATATATATATGTATGAGAACCCTCAGGGCAGGCCAACTAGCTGGGAACTCAGGTAGGATTCAATGCTGCAGACATTCATGCGACAGAAGTCATTTTCGTTCTCCTTCAGGAAACCTCAGTTTTTGCTCTTAATGTCTTCGACTGATTGACGAGGCCCATTCACATTAGCGGCTGGTAATCTGCTTTACTTACATACAGTCTTCTTGTAGATGTTAACCACATTCTGAAATTTGTGTTTGACTAAACAGCGATAGCCTAGCCAAGTTGACACATAAGACTAATCATCAGACTGTCCTTATTCGACAAATATCAAGTGCTTAATAAACTTTTTTTTCTTAATTTGGGAAAACAAAATATGTCCATAGAGTAAATACTCCAGAGGCTTAAATAGCCTCAGGGTTTTGAAGCTAGCAATAAAGCACTCAGGGAAAAGTCATATAAGGTATGAAGTCAGCAGAAAATCCTGAAATGAATTATAGCTCTGTAGGCCAGGGGTCCCCAAACTCCCTCTGCCCATCCATGGACGCCACTCCCATTACCACCTGAGCTCCACCTCCTGTCTCCACCCCCCACAACCACCTTGGTGGGTCCGTGGAAGAATTGAGTTAAGAATGCTGACATTACCTCATATGATAGAGTTTAACCAACGTCAGGTAAGTCCATCTCTATCCAATTATGTCATTCTTAAGATGAAATAGTAATTAGAATTCAAGAAACAAAATTGGTTAAATTTTAGGGTTTTGATTTTGATTTACCCAAAGGCAAAATCATCTGGCTTAGGAAGGAAGGTGAATCTCAAAATTCTTTTTTGAAAATGATACTTAAAAAAGAAATGTTGCCAAGAACCTAGTATAAAAGAACCATGGACATGGACAACAGGTGGGATTGAGTTTGGGGAGAATGGGTGGGTGGGGAGGGAGACAGAGGGGAGCAAAAAGCAGATGGATGTAATACGACAACAATAAAATTTAAAAAGAAATGTCGCAAAATACTTAACATTGGCCATTTCCACATATTCAGTGGGCACAATAGGTGCATGACTTACTATTCTGAATAAAAACATAAACTATACTCAATAATAAGTAAAAGTTTTATGTCAAGTTGTACATGTAATGTTTTGCTATTAAGCAGTATACATAAAAGCATGAATATCCCAAATGAAATAAGAAGATGGTGAGTCAGCATCTGACAAAAAAGTGTTTTGGACAGTATTTATTTATTTATTGATCTATCTATCTATTTACTTAATTCAGCAAGGGTACTTTAAAACATCTGGTAAGTACTAGAATATCACACGGGATGATTCATTCATGCTTTTTTCTAGACTATATAGCAAGCAGTTCACCGTAGGTTTAGGATTTCCTTTCTTTAAAAATGCTACTAGTGTGCTGCTGTTCAAATACTCATATGTACATGTTTTTCTTTATATACAGTTCTATCTGATCTATATAGTAGATGGTTCAGTAGATTTATTATGAATGAAAATTCACCTGAATAATCTTCAAATAGAACATCAAGACAAGAAAAAAAATCACACTAAAAGTCAGGGAATGGATGTGCAAAATATTTCACCTTAATATAGGTAAAGAAGATGTAAAAGAAGAAAAACAGGGTTTCAGTTCATGCTTTAACTCTTACTAGCTGTGCAATCTATAGGAAATGTTAAACTTTATTTTTTCAATGCAAACTTGGGATAGCTATAGCAACCTTGCATAGTTGCTGTAAATATGAGATATGAAAGGCACCTAGCACCATGCTGGACACAGACAAGTAAGTGTTCAATAACTGCACACTGATCTGATTATTCTCTCTGGGTTTTAATTTTACTCATGTCTATAATTTCAGGAATTGGGATAGACTCCCTCAATACACTCTGCTCCCAAATTTGTGTGTTCTAATTATTACTAATAAGTTCATTTGTGCTTTGAATAGTCAATTACATGGACTTTCTATTTGCCCTTCTTTAAAGACAAGTCATGAGATAAGGCCAAGCAATAACAGTTCCCTTATTTCTGGCATTTTCATTAGAATATGGTGCTATAAGAGTTATTTAGTTTTATTCATAATAACAGACAGCTATCTTGACTGAATTAGTTTCCAACCACATGCAAAGCATGGCTTTGTAGTTAGTTGTTTTAGAGGACTGCTATGACCAGATCCATTTATTCCTAATTTTTTAACCAATGATTTATGCTGTTAGGGTTTTTCACATAGCCATCAATTTCTCTTTATAGATAGTAAGAAGACAAAGTCAAATATTTTAGTCTTCATAAGTCAAGGATAAATTATCCTAGCTCTTTGAAAATGACAAACATGTACAGCATCTATCAAGGTAAATCTCTGGTCATGGTTATAAAAAAAAATGGGAAAGTTGATTTAATAAATAGTCATAAAATTTACTCATTGTCCCCAATTTCCACAACTACTAAAAATACTTACACATAAAAAATGTATATGTGGAAAGAGAAATAAAGTGACGATGGCATTTTCAAACAGGTGACATGCGATTTCAGGGATATTTGTGATAATTTAGTGGGAAAGGCTGTCAAGAAGATGGCAAAGAAGTTTCCAGGGAAGGAGTTTTATTTTTCTTGAATGTTGGCTTTTTTTCTCATGTTTTACATTCTAATCTTTCATTTTTATTTTTCTCGTAATTATCTTTTTTTCTCTCTCTCATTTTACAGGTGAAGTTACTGAGGTAACTTGGAAGATTATCTAGTGTCACATTGTAAGGGGGATATAAAGGGTTAATGGGGGATGTAAGGAAGCCCCCCTTAATGGCCCTGGGTAAGCCCCCCTTAACGGCCTGTAAGGGGGGTGTAAAGGGTTAATGGCCTTGGCTCTTGGGCAGCAAGCAGCTTGAGTGTGATGGCCTTGGCTCCTGCACAGGAGCCAGCTGTAGCCAGCTTGAGTGATAAGAAAGATACTGAAAAACTAGCTTTAATTTCTGTGTCTGCTTCTGTAACCTTGCAAGGCCAGGGAGTGAAACTTCAACTATAAAAGTTGCTTTTTGCCTTAGCTCGGGCCCAGAATTTGGAGAGCAGCTTCTCCTCTGGGACCGTGCATGAATAAGGATCGTACTCCTGCGCTTCCTCAGTGTCTGGTCGGTTTCCTTCTGAATTCTGATAGAACAACATCACTAGTGAGTAATAAAATCAGGATTCAAACCCAAGCTTTTTAACTTCAAAGCCCAAGTTCTTAACCACTATACTTTACTGCAACTCTACAGAAGCAGAAACATTTCCCCTGGGAACTCTGTCTCTAAATCATTTTGTGGATGTCAATAAATGGCTTTAGGATCTCAACTCAATACTGTTAAACAGAAAACTTGCCCAATAGACAACTGAAAGTCCTTTTGCAGGTCTGGTTTTATAATTGCAGAGATTGAGCAAGTTTGTTCATCTTCAACAATCTACAGTCTATAAGTTCTTTAGAGTGTAGTAAATTTAACAGTGTCACATTTCAACTGCAGTAAAAACACAGAGCAAAAAAGATATACTAGTTTTTCATTGGGGGAGGTTGCTGTTATTTTTTTCTTCAAGCAATAATAGTTTGTATGGAGTTCCCCACTTGAGAAATGTGTAGTCCTACATTTGAGCTCATCATGATCCCACCTCTTTTTTTTTTTTTTTTTTTTTTTTTTGTATTTCAGAAAACCATCTCTAGCCAAATAAGGATTTAGAAAAGCTATGAAAATACCCATGCTCATAGGAGTCCCTTGACCTTGAGGTCATAAACTGTATAGCTTATATTTTTTCTCCCTGTCTCAGTTTTTATTCTTGGAATAATATGAAGACATACAAATAAGCAAACATAATTTACCAAGTCTGAATCACTAATTAAACTGTTCACCTGACTCCATAGGCTTGGCTAGAAAAAGATTCTTTCTCACTGTACCAGAATTAGCTTCTATGATGGTTTCCTTTATGGGAAAAGTCCACGATCATATATTTTTTTTAAAGTTTCTTTAGCTTTAGTTTGTATCCAAGTCACTAAGAAAGACTAGCCAATTAAGATTAGTGAGCTCTAACATGCATTGGCCTTAAAGAAAACAGTTTCACTTCTAAGTTGCAGATTCACCAACTATAAAATGGGAATAATAATTCTTGCTCTCACTACCTCCTAATATTGCATTGAGAATTTAAAATCCGATAAGCCAGCTTTAAAAATCCAGGTTTAAATAATTATAGTATTTTATTATATTCAAATCATTCTCATCTAACATGATAAATACTAATTTTTCAATTACCAAAATTTCTACTCAGTTAGTACATTGAATTTTAAATGAACTTAGGGTATAAAGTTTATAACTAGTAATTTTAAGTTTCAAAATGTACAGAGGCCAAATTTAAGGCAAACAGAACTCATGACAAATGTTCCAGTATTGGCATTGGGTCTTATATCCTCTTGCTTGTCTTTGTCTTTCACAGGGTTTTGTTTCATTTTTCTCATTCACTCCTTCCTTATTTTTCCCTGTTCCAAGTGGTACCCAAGGGATTGCTTAGCCACATCAAGATCTTCAATAAGTAGGCAGGCATCTACCCACTGAAACAATTTATCTCAAATTTACCTCGCTTCATGTATCCCCAATCTATATAAGCCAATCTCAGAGTACTGATCCATATATATATATATATATATATATATGATATTAATTTTTTAGAAGTGGCAGAAAATGTACTTCACAAGTTTTCTCTAACATGTTACACAACAACGCAATAACTTTCACGTGGGCTTGAAGATTATATACTAAGCAAGCAGTCCCAAGGTAAAATAGTGTGTATTGATCCAGTTATAAATGTTAAATGCTCAGAATAAAGAACATCTCATAGTAATTCAGGTTAAAATTAGAGGTGACTCAGGAGGAGATGTATGTGCAGTTATCTTTTAATAGAGATGGGGAAATTCTTAAGCATTGCCTGAAATTGCCAGGGGTAGACAAGGTGAGTATGAAGACACCGATCTGGGCAGCTCCCAAAGCAACTGATGCCTAAAGGAGAGAGAAGAGTGAGTAGAAAGAACCAGCAGTCCAGTAATGGCCAGTTTAGAAGAAGTGAACTTCAAAGACGTGGCTATGAACCTCACTCAGGAGAATGGGATGGCCCTGGTCGGAGATGTGAAACTAGAGAATCACAAGCACCATTTCTCTCCGAACTAGCCATTCCCCCAAATCCTGAGTATTTCCCTATAAGCTGGGCAATCAGCTTCAAACCAGACATGATCTCCAAGTTAGAGTCAGCAAGAGGAAAGGCAAGAAAAATTTCCCAGGGTGACTACTCACATTTGTCAACTAGACTAGAAGGGAATGAACCACCTGTGAAGCACATTTTTTATGAATCTCTCTCATGGAGTAAAAATAGTCAAGTTGACAAGAGATGATCCTTTGTTATTTTCATGTGAAGTAAACCCAGAGTTGTAGGAATCGCTTAAAGAGGCACTAGAAAAAAACAAGTAAAATGTTTGAAAGAAGTTTGGATATTTGGCATCCATCCAAATGGAAGTTGTAACTCACAGTAAGTTAGTAGAAAGGGTGAATTTAAGGAAAAGAGTTTGATTTTTAGTCTTCCTCCTGGTAGAACTAAGGAAATGTTTTCATGAACATGCCATGAATATTAATATTTGCCTTGAATATTAATATTATAATTCCATTTTTAGCAATCACTAGAAGGGCACTGACAGCACTCTGTCAAAAAACAAGTGAACATAATAAATGTGGAACACCGACCTTTTTCATCTTATAAAACCTCAAATAGAAGGTAAATACATACATGCTGTGTTCAACCTGTTTAGCATGATGGTCCCTTAAATACATACACTTAACAATACATTATCTTAAGGAGAAATACTTTTTAAATACAAGAAATATGGGTAAGTTTTTATATGCTATGTTTATATGGCATTAAATTATTTAATGTATTTTCTTTTCATACTTATAAAATTCACAGTATTAAGGACTTTAATTAATATATGTGAAACAAATATATTGGTTTTCAATAGATATAAAAGTTAGCTATCTGGCCCTGGCTGGTGGCTCAGTGGATTGGTGCCAGCCTGCGAACCCAAGAGTATAGTTGGTTCAATTCCCAGCCAGGGCACATGCCCAGGTTGCAAGCCAGGTCTCCAGCCAGGTCCATAGCTGGAGACAGGTGAAAGGCAACCACACATTGATGTCTCTTCACCCTTTCTTCCTCCCTCCCTGCCCTTCTCTCTAAAAATAATCAATAAAATCTTTTAAAATTAAAAATTAAAATTAAAAATTAGCTATCTGTTCTAAACAAGTCATCAAGTAAACTTTAAAATATACATTTTTAAAGGAAAGCATCTTAACAACAATTATTGCTTTTGGGAAATTTATGAGAAAAGTAGTGGATCTTGTTATAAATCTATCTTTTTTAGTCCCCTTTTAAAATGTGTTCCAAAATAATATCAAATATAATTGGCTTTACTTTTAAGACTCATAACATTGACAATAATCACACATTTTACTAGAGATGAATGTAAATATACTTGTTAATATTTGAGAAATCTTAAATTCCTTTTTATCAAGAGGCTAAAGAGAAATCAAACATATTTTTTTTTAGCTGAGCATGAGATAACCAGGTTTTACTCTGAGTTCTAGAAACCATTTAGCAGGTATTTTCTCCTTAGAAAAAAATAATGCTTAGTTTTTTTTTATTAAATATCATTAGCTCCTAAAACATACTTAATGAAAAAGATGGGGGAAAAAATCCACAGCTCTGGCCAGTGTGGCTCAGTTGGTCAGGCATCATCCCACAGAGTGAGAGGCCATCAGTTCAATTCCTGAGCAGAACATTTGATATTAAGTAAGATCTTTATATATTTTGGGTATTCACCCATGTCAGATGTATGATTTCCAAGTATTTTCTCCCATTCGGTAGGCTGCCTTTTTGTTTTTGTGGATAGTTTCCTTCACTAGCAAAATATTTATAACTTGATGTAATCTAATTTACTTATTTTGCTTTTGTTGTCTTTGCCTAGAAGACTGGTCAAAAATATATTGCTAAGACTAATGTCAAATTGCTGATTGTCTACTTTCCTTCTAGGAGTATTCTGGTTTCAGGTCTTACATTCAAGTCTTTAATTCATCTTTGGATTTATTTTTGTATGTGGTATGAAATAGTGGTCCAGTTTCATTTTTTCTGCATATAGTTGCCTTGTTTTTCCAACACCATTTATTAAAGAGACTATCTTTTCTTCATTATAAAGTTATACCCTACTTAACGATGGTGACAGTCTGAGAAATTCATCATTAGGCAATTTTGTCATTGTGCGAGCATCACAGAGTGCACTTATACATATCTAGATATTATACCCTGCTACACACCTAGGCTATATGGTATAGCCCATTGCTACCAGGGTACAAGCACATTATTGTACAAGAAACATGAGATTAAATCCAGCACAAAAAGGATGTAGTCAAGAGTCAAGATGAGCACAAGATGTATAAGGCTGCTGCCTATGTAACACAACCTGCTGTCATAAAAAAAAACTTATTTTATAAGCAGAAAAATACACTAAAATAATGATAAAACATAGTATAGTAAATACACAAATGGGTACCATAGTCATTTATCTTCAAGTATTATATAATGTACATAATTGTATGTTCTATACTTTCATACGACTGGTAGTGCAGGTTGTTTACAGTGGCATAACCACAAGTGCATAATACATGGCGTTACAGTGTTATTATGGCTACAATGTGACTAGGCAACAGGAATTTTTCAGCTCCATTATAATCTTAAGGGACCACTATCAGATGTGAAGCATACCATTGACCAAAATGTTATGTGGCACATGATTGTATATTCCTGGGTTCTTTGTCACAGATTAATCATCCATAGGTGTAAACTCATTTTCTGGGCTCACTATTCCATTCCATTGATCTACATATCTGTTTTCATGCTACTACCATATTATTTTTATAACTGTAGGTTTGTAGTGTAGTTTGAAGTCAGGTAACATGATTGCTCCAGCTCTGTTCTTTCTCAAAATTAATATGGCTATTTGGGGTCTTTTGTGATTCCATACAAATTTTAAATTCTATTTCCTAGTTCTGTGAAAAGTGCCACTAGTATTCTGATGGGAATTCCAATATATCTAGAGATTTCTTTGGATAGTATGAACACTTAACAATAGTAATTCTTCTAATTCATGAGCACAGTATACCTTTCCATTTATTTGTGTTGTCTTCCATTCATTTCATCAATAACTTAAGGGTATTTAGAGGACAAGTCCTTCAATTCCTTGGATAAATTTATTCCTGCATATATATTTTTATTCAATTGTAATGGTATTATTTCCTTAATTTCCTTTTTTGATAGCTCATTATTAGTATATGAAATGCAACCAATTCTGTACATTAATTTTATATCCTGAGACTTAATTGAATTCATTTCTTAGTTCTAATAGTTTTTTAGTGGTATCTTTAGGGTTTGCTATGGATGGTATCATGGTATATGCAAATAGTGGCAGTTTTATTTTTTCCCAATTTGGATGCCTCTTGCTTCTTTTTCTTGCCTGATTGTTCTAGTTAAGACTTTTAATATGATGTTGAATAAAAATAGAAAGAGTGAGCCTCCCTATCTTGTTCCTGATCTTAGAAGAAAAGCATTTAGCTTTTCTCCATTAAGTATGATGTTTGCTGTGGTTGTCATCTATAGACTTCATTACATTGAGGTAACTTCCTTCTATACCCTCTTTGTTAAGAGTTTTTATCATAAATGAATGGTGAATTTCATCAAATGCTTTTTATACATCTATTGAAATAATCACCTGATTTTGATTCTTCATTTTGTTAACATGATTTTTCATGTTAATTGATTTATGAATGTTAAACAATTTTTTCATCCTGGGAATAAATCCCACTGATGGTGATGCACAATCTTTATACTGTATTATTGAATTCAGTTTGTTCATATTTTGTTGAGCATTTTTACATCTATGTTCACCAGGAATCCTGGCCTGAAATATTTTTATCCTGTGGTGCTTTTGTCTGGACTTTGTTATCAGGGTGATGTTGGCCTTGTAAAGCATTTGAAAGCATTTCTTCCTCTTCAATTTTTTAAATAATTTGAGGAGCATTTGTCTCAAATCTTCTTTAAAGGTTTAGTAGAATTCACTTATGAAGTCATCTGGTCCTGGATCTTTTACTTTTTGAGAGTTTTCTAATTACTGATTCAATTTCATTCATTGTAATCAGCCCGTTCAAATGTTCTGCTTCTTCATAATTTAATCAAAAAATGTTGTGTGTTTTCTAGTAAATTGTCCATTTCTTCTAGGTTTGCCAATTTGTTAGTATATAATTGTTTATTATAGTCTCTTAGAATCCTTTGTGTTTCTGTGATATAAGCTGTTACTGCTCCTGTTCCACTTTTTTATTTTGTTTACTGAGTCCTCTCTCTCTCTCTCTCTCTCTCTCTCTCCCTCCCTCCCTCCCTCCCTCCCTCCCTTCCTCCCTCCCTCCCTCTCTCCCTCTCTCTTTAATATGAGTCTGTCTAAAATGTAATCAATTTTGTTTAGCTTTTTGGGGAATGGCTAGATCAGGTGTGGGCTGGGAAGTACCCTGACTCATGATGTCCATGGCTTCCTGGGTGACAGCTAACCTGTGGAAGGTGCAGGGATGAAAGAGGGAAGCAGGGCACTCTGCGCCACAGCTGCTTTTGGGAGACAGCAGAAACGGAATGGGCCCAGGAAACACAGGGGAAGCCTTGGCAGGCTGGCTCAAACCTGCTCATGTTTTGCCTGTACTATCAAGCTGACAACAAGGTAGTCTAATATCACTCTCTGTAACTCATTATTTTATTTGGCAAAATAAAGATAAATGACAGTGTCCTGATTTGTGGTTATTTTGACAAAAATGATGGCCAAAAATAGTAGTTTTAAAGTGGAAGGCTAAACGTAACACTGTGGTTTTTCAATGAATAAACCATTTTAAGCTACACTAGGTCTAATTTGTCATATGAAAATATAAGCATGAATTCCAAAGGTCATTTAATGATTTGCACTGGACAAAAATATGGATATTTATAAAAAAGAACTCCATTTTTCATGAGATGATAAGGTATGTTGGGGGAGTCACCAATTAAATATGTATAAATCTCCTGGAAATGCTTCAGTCATAAGCAAACAATTTTGGTTTGAAAGTGTCTGAAGAATGAAGGTACCGCAGCACTAATCTTTGTATCCTTGGCAAAATCAAGTGTTCCCAGCCTGATCCTTTCTTGCCTTACTATGAAACTAAAGACAAGAAAGGCAATAAAACTCAATCTGGTTACTGAGAACTGGATACATTAGGGTGAATGTCCTCAGGCAGTTCACCTCTAATCCACCAGACAATAAGGGCTCCACAAAACCTCTCAAAATGAGAATCTGATAGACCTGAGGCTGAAGGGAAAGGTACAGAAGGCTTGGTGCCTAGACAATGTAGAAGGATTGAAGAGAAGATGAAATCTGTTTTTAACACATTGTGTCAATCACATTATCTTTTGGCCCAGCCCACAATATCTTATAAGAGAGTCCTGGGGGAGGGAGGGAGGGTAAGAGGAAGGGATATGTCAATGAGCCGGGTCTTCAAAGTATCTTCAAAATTAGAGAAGAAAAGCACTCAGAAATAAAACCAATACATTTAAGAAAGAAAGAAAGAAAGAAAGAAAGAAAGAAAGAAAGAAAGAAAGAAAGAAAGAAAGAAAGAGAAAGAAAGAAGAAAGAAAGAAAGACAGCATGATGCCTACTGAAGTTGAGCAAAAAAAAAATTAAAAATAGCTAAGCCAATTTCATAAACTGCAAATCTTCACCATTGTCATTACCTAGGAGCCAACATGGCAATGGAACAAATTCTCCACTGGAAGTGAAGAATGAGTGACAAGAGAATGAGCAGATTATGTCTTGAGTGTGAGAGGAAAAAATAAAAAGTATGAGATAGAAAGAAATTGATAATCAAAGTAGATTGCAAGCACATGTAGGACATGTGAATTACTCCCTTGAACTAGTAGGGAAAATATTGAGTCTGTTATTTCCAGCTACTTTTGCTTGAGACAGCTAAACCATAGCGGCACAGTTTTACCGTTATCACTGGGAACCTACTGTATGGAAGGACCAGGACACAAGGAAAAAGAATGAAATTTTACAGAAATATGATGACAAGGAAAGGGAACAGAACATTGAAGACAAACTCTCCTCTTATTTTGAGATTTTGCAAAGTGACTTATTTACTAACCAAGTGGTATATAAAAAAATCACACTATGGTGCTGAAGTTTCATGACTTAAAAATGTAGATTTTATAATAATGATCAGGCAAACCAAGGAGACTTTTTTGAGTAAAGCATTTGCCTTGACTGTGAATCTGAAAGTAAAATGAACTTAACAGTTGTGAGTTCTCCTCCCAAGTCTATTTAGTTATCCCTTCTAGTTCTCCAAACTAATTACCATGAATCATAAAACCCAACTTTTACCATGCCTGGTGATTTAACATGCTTTATGATTAATTTTTCTACTTAGGCAATTGCCTCATCTTTTAAGAAGAAACAATTTAGTATAAGCGACACAGCCATTTCTTGTGTGGCTCTTTTTAATATCTGTGCCTGGATGGCTCTTACACTTCTTATCATTTCCACTACAGTAGTCAAATATATGCAGAAATCTGGTTTCTTTTATGAATGTAACAGGGACAGAGTTGGGAAAATAAATCAGTTTGACAAATGCATCTTTACTGGATTTTATGACCATATCTGTAACTTCAGGAGACACTCTCCAGGAGATAGGAGATAGAAGCAGAGCATAAATATACCATTAAAATTCAAAATGCTGGGTACTGAGTGAATATAAAACATCTAAGAGATTGCACAAGTTGTGGGGAAGAGTAATAGAAATAAAAAAGATGAGAAATGTCCTTGGAGTCTGTTAATAACAGTAAACCATCCAGCAAGAGGACATCGGAGTATGAATATACATGTTTAGGAAGAAATTCTCTTTCAAGATGCCAAGTTTAAATTAAATGCGATAAGCAAACGCCTCCTTATATCCACCAACTCAAGGCTGATGAAGAAAGATATTCAAAGAACTGGTAGAAGTATGTGTAGTCAGAATAGCTTAAGTATATAAGCCACTTCAAGAACAAATGAAACCATGAAACTAAATGTTAGAACTGTCTACAGGGATAGCCACCATCCCAGAATTAGGAAAAACTCGATGCTGTTCTCACTCCAGCAATCAAAAATGGCAGCACTATTTTCAGATTGGAAAGAAAACATGTGGTTTTAGTTATAGACTTGCTTTACACTGAAGTAAATGCAATGAAAAAAGAAATCTGTCCTTTCATACTGGTGTAGTAAGTTGGCTACTAACTCTCTAAGGACCTCCACGATGGTTTTCTCATGAGCAGAATCTCCTTCCTTTCTGAAGTTTCTTCCACAGCCCCTCACCATGAACTATGTTTTGCATAACAATTCTGGATTTTCTTATGCTTACATGAGACTGTGCTATCAACTTAGACTATATTAAGTCAGGCAACACAAAAAATTTAACTGGAATTTTTGAACCTCTTCAGCCTGAGAATTTATTTTTCTCTTTGTAAAAGTCAGTTTTGTACTGCTTGTAGCTTCTAATCATGTTTCCAGTTTTGACCCTTTGTGATGGACACAACAGACAGATCTGAAGAGTAAAACATATACTTGCTAGAAAATAAACTCACTGATTTTGTAAGTCACATTTAATCAATAAATGAGTCCATAATACTTCAAAAGCATAATTGTCTCTCAAGTACATCAGTAATATCAGTAATATACTAAATCCTTTTAGGTTTAGATTTTCTTTTATGCCCAACCAATAACTGACAAGGGAAAATATATACAGATGGTCTCCAATTTGGAATGGTTCAACTTGGAAATTTTTCAACGTCATGATGGTACCCAAGCAATATGCATTCAGTAGGAAACTGTACTTCGAACTGGGCTAGCAATACTCTGCCATGATGCTGGGCAGTAGCAGCTATCCGCAGTTCCCACTGAGCCATGAAATCACAAGGTAAACAGCTGATACTCTACAGTGTACTGTTTCATCATTTTTTTCAATATTATGCTTTGTGTTTTTGCATCTCATCATATCTACAAAACACCCATCTGTGTCTCCTGCTTCTGGTGAGAGGAGGAAGAGAAAGGCCATTATTCTTGTAATGAAATTCAAGATAATGCCCAGAACAAAGACAGCAAACCATGATTGCATAAATTATATGAAATATTCAATACTATTTATAAAATAAACGTTGTGTTAAGTGAATTTACCCAAATCTGGGCTAAGGTAAGTGTTCTAAGAGCACATAAGGTAAGCTACGCTAAACTAGCATGTTCAGTACATTAGGTGTATTAAATGATTTTTCAATTTATAATACTTTCAACTTAGGATAGGTTTACAGGGACATAACCAATCATAATTATGTAAGCATTTGTATAACATAGCAAGTGTTAAATCAGCCTACATTTGCAAATCAGCAAATGGTTAACTCATGTGCCAGTAACTTATTTGTGCAAAAGAAGGCTTTTGTATGTCTCCTTCATCTTGGAGTGTTGTAACCTTGTAAGAGCCAGTGCACCCTTTCAGAAGTAGAACTTCCATTCATAGCTGTCATCAAAGCCCAAACCCTAATCAGTTTGTCCGTATCATTCTCTTGCTCTTAGCAACATCTGCTGCCTTCAGGCAGTCTCAGTGCTGCTGGATGACCCTGCACACTGTCACTTCTCCAACAGGTTTTCTTTTGCAACCAGAAGAAGAACAATCCCTTTTATTGGAAAAGATCCTGCTTGTCAGGATGGGATGTCAATGTGACCTTTGAAAACATCCATGCTAGGATTCACAGGGTTACTTTCATTGAATACTTTTCAATCCCAAGCAGAAGTCACTTTCATAGTTATCTCCAAGATCTCCTAATAGTGACTCCCTCAGGATATGGGCCTGTAACTTTATATTCTAGCATGAGACTTACTTTTCATGCTATTGCAGCTTTCTCTAATATTGAAGCTATGGCAACTAGTGATTGGCAGCTTCATCATGACAAACCCACTCAAGCATCACATCTCATGCAGAATATTTTGGTGAAACATCAAATTCTCCCAGGTGACTCAGTCCCACTAAAGCCCAGATTTGGTGCCCTGTGACTTCTGGTTTTTCTCAAAACTAAAATCACCTTTGAAATGGAAGAGATTTCAGACTGTCAATGAAATTCAGAAAAATACAATGCGGTGAAGGTGAATGCAAAAATTGTGTGAGGTCCCAGAGTGCCTCGTTTGAAGGGAGCTGAGAAGTTATTGTCCTATGTGTTTATTGTATCTTCTTCAAGAAATGTCTCTATTGTTCATATTATGTGGCTGGATATTTTCTGGACAGACCTTCCTATACATTAATTATACTTGGTATTAAAAGCAGGACCTTTAATTTCCCCCTAGGTGAAGGGGGCAGGGCACAAATTGAGAATAGAGTACTTGCCTTTCTTCTGTACCTTCAAGAATATGTAAGTCTTTTTCCCTACTATAGGAAAACTGAGTTGAATTAGAATATTAATTTCATATTTACTGCTCACCCACTTTTCCTACATTTGGCATAGTAGCCCTTGAGGCAAATCTCCTTGGAGTTCTGACAAGGTTGATTCGCAGCCCTCAGTTGAGAGGCAGACATCTCAGCAAATCGCACAACTTAGCAGCCATAACCTTACTCTCTGGGGTTGACCAGAACTACTCCTCATGATCAGTTTTGCTTCCCTTCCTGGTTCTCTTCCAACTTCCCTTTCACTTCTCTCATATTGAAATCTTAGCTCATTGCAGATCTAGATTATCCAGTAATATGAACTCACGCCTATTGCAACTACAGAACTTACAACCAGTGGTCCTCTGTTCCCATTAGCCTACCAGGGCTACTCCATAGTGATCCACTCATGCTCTATTCATCCATTCCTGTTTGGAACTTCAGAGAACATAGTTATTGTCCCTCAGTGGTTACTGCCAGAGGAAATTCACTTCCAAGACCAGTAACTAGGTCTCTGGTGTAAGAGCCTTGGTGCTAGAAAGGATTACTTTGATTGGTTCCAGAATTTGGTTTGGGGGAGACAGACATGATTTTCCTACTCCTAGGACAAAATGTCTTTTGGGTACCAAGTCCAAGGAATGAAGATGTGATGATCCTGCCTAAAGAGGTCAAGGACAGGGTATCTGTAATCCAACCAAAACTAAATGAGTAAAGTGAACCCTGTGCCAGAATATCAAAATAATATTTTGGCAAATGAGAAATACAATGTACAACTAAACTAAAGTAAGGGCAGTATAAACATGACCAAATACCTTTTTGGTTTGCATGTGATTTACCATCCTCTTTAATAATTGTTTTGGGTTGAATCTCCTGATTTTTGAGTCATACCACACCTTCCTCCCCCTACCCTTAGTTACCTGAATAACTTGATGGAAATTAAGGAAAAACAAGGAATAGCAATAAAAGCTTAATGCATATTAAATAATCTTCATTATAGCCCTACACGATAGACATTACAGCCCTATTTGTAGTTCAGGAAACTACAGCACAGGCAGGTTGGGTAGCTTGCCCTGTGTCACAGACCAAGTTAGAGTTGAAGTTGGTATTGGAGACTAGGTATATATAAATCCAAAGCCTGTGCCCTACACTTGGTCTTTACCATCTATTAGGACTATAAATTTAAGGTTGTTTACTATCTTCTTTAATACTAAAAGTAAATATATTTAAGATAAAGTTTCCAAGTTGTTTTTTTTATCAGATATATGCCTTTTGTTTGTCTGTTTGTATTACAAGTACACCCCTCTAGCTAACTCACAACATCCTACCACTATAATCTAATATGAGTCTGCTCCTAGGAGACACGTTTGTGGTTGAAATTGAATTATATCTGTGTATCACATTTTCTTAGGGATTGTTTGTAATCACCCAATGCCACTGGCTCTGATGATTGTGGGTTGTCTGTTCTGACACTAAGAAAATGTCCTTCAATCCCTTTGTTGCTACAGAGCAGTGAAGGGTACTTACTGCACTCAATACAGAGCACAATGGCCCAGTGAGGAAAAGCAGCTACTGGACTTTTATCTACATGAGGAGCCAGCAGTCTCAGAGACAAGATCATGTTAAGACCATTATTTTCTGTCACTTTCTGAGGCACTCATAATAAAGGCTTCCACTTGAGCTTTTGATTTCCCCTGATAGACTACGTGTTTCATGGCTTGAAGACTGTCATATTCTTCTGCAAAAGATAATCTCAAAGTGTAAGGAAAGTCGATCAGCATTGAGTTGTTATACAATTTCAGACCTTGAGGTTTCTGTTTCTGGTTATCTGTGAGTGAATGTTTGATTCTTTTCTGATCTGAGACATAAAATAGCACATATCTTGCATCATATCTTATCTCCTAAACACTGTTACTTAAATAGTATCAAAATACTAAGCAAACACAACTACACTTACTTCATGAATTTTGGACCTGGGTTTTACTTTAGGTCACATAGTTCAAGCATTGATTGTATCTGATAAATTACACTAGTGTTACATGAATAAAATGCCAGTGTTATCCAAAATCATCAATCATGTCAGCAGTGGCAGATCAGGAGAAATGGCCACAGTAATCTTACAAAATCCCTAAGACAGCAGGGGAGTGAATAGAAAAGGTCCAAATAAATAGACATATCAACAGACAGGAGAAGAATGTTAAGTACTCAAGTAAGCATAAATGCAGGAAGAAGACATAAAGAACAAGAAAGGGTTAAAGGAGAATGGAAAAATATCTAGATGACAGAAATGAGTGGATGACTCTGAATAAAAAGCAAATGAGTTTAAATATTAGAGACAGCATGAAACGAGCCCCCCTTTTTTTTTTTTTTTTTTGTAAATTTGTCTTCCTTACAGTCTCCCTACCTTAGCATATAAACATCCTTCCCCCATATTAAAAGCAAAAACAAAATAAAACCACATCCTTAACCATGAGTTTTTTTCCTAGCTAATGGACCTTTTATCTTTCCCATTGGTTAAAATTCTTTTAAAAATATTGACTTACATTCATATTACCAATTCCTCCCATCTTGCTTCTCCTCAAATGCTACAATTTGCTTTCCATTTATTTCTACCCACTGACCCTGCACTCATCAAGGTCAGTGACATCTCTGTTACCAAGTCCAGTCTGTCCTTTCAGATGCCATCTTACTTTCTCTTTGCAGAATTTCACACGATTGAATGTTAAATGCTTTTCAAAATTTTGCTCATTCTTTGACATTCCTTCTGATTATCTGATGACTTAAATTTTTCTTAAACATTTTTCTTGCCTTACCTCTTAAATTTTTTTTATTGCAATTTCCCCGTTAACCTGCATTTTTTCCTCAGTACCATGATGGGTTCTTCTATTATTTTACTATCAGTACACCTCTGACAAACTTTAATGAATAACTTCAGCCCAACTTTCCACGTTCCAGGCCCTTACCTCCAACTGTATTGTACATATCTACCTGAAAGCTTACTAAGTATCATACATTTAACATATTCCAAATGCATATTAGCCATAATCTATGCACCAAAACTACTTGTTTTACATTTATAATCAGTGCTTGTATCTACTTAGTCATTCAAACAAAACAAAAAAAGAATTCTTTTCCAGATCTCTTTCCCTAACCCAACACCTACATTCAATGTATCACAAATCATGTTTCTTCAGATTCATTCTATTCCTCCCCATCTCTACTGCCTCATTTAGGGCAATTTCATAGCCTTCTTAGTCTACCACAGTAGCCTCATGTTTGATACACTGATAAAGATTTGCCACAAGATTTATCATACATGCCTCCTCATAAGCAGATCTTTAAATGGTACCCTCCTACAGTGAGAATTTGATCCTAACTCTTAACAGAGTAATGAGGCTCTTCTCAATCCAGCCTCTGACTATCAATTTTCCTTACTCTCCTAAGAGCATGCTGTACTCTGGCCATACAGAACTATAAGAACAAATTACAGATACTGAGAAGTTACGATAAGCTAGGGACCACTCTAAGTCTTTCTATTTACACCTACCAAACTCTCAGAATAACTCACTGAGGCAGGTTATGTTATTACCTTATTTTACAGGTAAGAAAACAGAAGACTTTGTGAGCTTAAATAAGTTGTTGAGCTAGGATTCTAAATAATCTAAATAGTCTAATTCCAGAGCCCAAGTTCATTAAGAAAACCAGAAGACACACCAACAGATTCTACAGCTCTTAATAACTGACTTGATGAGAGGTAATTTTAATAATTTCACTTCCACAAGTCATTTTCAGAAGTTAGTCTTTCTTTTGAATTTTAACACAAAATTTACAAAGTATATTAGTTTACCAACCCTTCTATTCACTGTAAATGTTTTTAACATCTACGAAGACTATCTGTGACTTGGGATTCATTATTCATTATATACACAATTTACCCAACAAGGTAAAAGAAAATACACAGAACACATGAGCAGAAGGTAAATACTACCTAACTATACTCACACTGTCATAGAGTCCTTTTCATGTCCTTATTTTCTTTTCCCTCCTTCATGGAACCAGGGCACAAACATAAGGAGCATGGCTTAGCCATCACATTTCCAAAAAGCACTATTTCTTATCAACTTTAATAGGAAATTTACACATGTGTTATCTTATTACTCTAATTTTAACATATACCAGAAACTTTAGAATACCTAAAAGTACTAGATATTTCTTTAAAAGTACTTAACATTGTCAAATATGGGCACACATAGGGCAGTAATAATGATGTGAAAATGTCTTCAAAATACAACCATTTTAGCATAGAAAACTTGCTCCTTCAGAGTCTTGTGCCCTATCTTCTTAACCCAATGAAAAAATATTGTCTTGTGTTCTCTCAGTGATGCTTCTAGAGGTAGTCTATTAATTCCATACCCTAAAGTCATTCTCAGAAGACATTTTTTATATAAATTTTATTATTATTACTCACAAGAGCATTTACCAAATGTGATTTCTAATTTTACCATATACAAGCAACTTATTTTAATCTAGACATTACAACTAGGCTTGTCCTAGTATGTACACAGGCCAGTAAATCTTCCTTAAAGGTGGTGGGCACTTGGTGTTGGGAAGCATGGTATATTATTCCCACCCATTCTCTCTTCCAATATCAAGATCCAGTAGAACCAAACTCCACCAACCACTGTGCCTGTACCCTGACCCCGTGGTTGTGGGATGCTCTGTTTACCCTCAGGTTCCATTAGGTCTTCGTCATTGTTGGGTTATCCAGTTGAGGCACAGTGGCCACCCAGCCACCTGCACAGCTCCAGAGGCCGAGGTGGCCCAGCACTGCTCTGGAGGTCATGGCTTTCTGAGGCATTTGGGAGGTTGTCAGTCTTTTTGCCCACCACTCCATGGCCTGGTGGGAGATAGGGACCCACCACATTCAGGCTTGAGGGGCCACCACAGTAGCCACCAGGTATCTGCTGCCTTAATGTCAGGCAGGTGGCTGACATTGTTGAGAACTCCAAACCTCCCCACATGTAGCCCAGACCACCTGGGTGCAGAACCCAGTGGGTAAGCAGTATTCTGCTTCTCTCTGCACCCCATGCTGGAACGGGTCCCTACTTCTTCTCAAACCACCAAAGGTATTTAAGGATGGTTCCAGCTAGGGGGTTGGGCCTAGTGATCTTGGTGCTGCTCTTCTAGGTAAACTCGGTGCCAGGCAAAACCATGTAGGGTGGCTTTAAACCACCCTACATAGAATATAAAGGAGGAACTCAGTGGTCTTAACCAATGATTCATCAAAATCATTTACTCCAGTCAGACCTAAGTTTAATTCCCTCTGTCCCATCACTCTAAGTGTGTGACCTAGAAAAGTTGCTTAACTTTTCTTGGCTTGAAGTTCCCACACCAAGTGATTTACAGTAAGAAATAATGAGACAGTGCATATAAAAGTAAACAGCTAATGACACATAGGAAATACTCAAAAATCTAATTTATTATTCATTCTTATTTTTAGAAGTTGAGGGGTTAGAGGAAAGAGGAAAAGAAACAAGGTTACTATGGAAGTAAAATTTAAGAATGTTAATAGTTCTCATAATAAAATATATGTATAATTCAAATTTCTTTTCAGGGGGATCCAAGTACTCCAATTCTTCAACCCATGAGTTGAAACAATCTATGTAACATCATGATGGTTTCACATTTACTTTTTTTTTTTTTTAATTTTATTGTTGCTGTATTACATCCATCCCCTTTTTGCTCCCCTCTGTCCCCCTCCCCACCCACCCATTCCCCCCAAAGACAATACCACCTGTTGTCCATGTCCATGGTTCCTTTATACTAGGTTCTTGTCTAAGCTGCTCTCCTTCTTTGCCTCTGCCTCCCCCCTCCCCCCAACCCCATTCCCCCTGACCACTGAAGGCCTATTCCTTGTATTCATATACTTGGTTCTGTTTTGCTTGTTGTTAGTTTTGCTCATTATTGTCCCATAATGGGTGAGATCATATGATATTTGTCCTTCACTGACTGGCGTATTTCACTAAGCATAATACTCTCCAGTTCCATCCATGTTGTTGCAAAGGGTACAAGTTCCTTCTTTCATTCTGCTATATAGAATTCCATTGTGTAAATGTACCAAAGTTTTTTGATCCAATCATCCACTGATGGGCACTTAGGCTGTTTCCAGCACTTGGCTATTGTAAATAGTGCCGCTTACTTTTGCGTTCCAGCAATTACAGATATAATATGAACATACCCACTTACTGTAAAACTTTCCATCTTCAAAAAAGATAAAAATTCACCAAGCCAACATAATTTTCAAAGTTTCTCCATCGTCCAAACATTCTTTCTCCATCCAAATTATTAAACGAATTATGAAAGCCTTGATCCTTCTGTAAAAAGTTCAAATTTCCATCTTGCAGACTAGCTTTTTCTACTCAGAAGCTGAAGCTGATTGAAGTCAATGGGACTTGGGTATGAGTAAATAATTTCAGCTTTTCCTCTCAGATAAGGTAACTTCTATTTTCTCTTCACCTGAGGAGTTTATTCTCCTCTTTCATCTTAAGAAAGAGGCACTGAATACTGATGAGGCATGCTCTCAACCAACTTTAGAGATAAATTTTGGAAAATTCATTTGGATTTCTAACACACAGCCTTCATTTTCTTCAGGCTTAGGTAATCTGCCAGAAATAATAATAGTTTCCTGTTATTCTAGAAGTAACTAAAATAATAACAATGAGACAATTAATTATTTTGATCCCCATCATTTGCCTTACTGTGATGTAACACATCTCTTTTTGCTACCCCAAATCTATTTTGGTCTGCTTATTGAAATCTGTAGCAAAAGATTCAAGTCAAATACTATTCAAAAAAGTAGGGAAGAAAATGGAGCCCTCCTGATACAGGAATTCAGGGTTAGGTCATTGACTTACATCTTTATCATCTTTCAGGATAAGAGAGAAAAGCACATATACTCAGGCTCCCTAAGATTGCAAGGACAATAATCATTTGAGTGATTTTTCTCCTAACTTGAATGGGAAGTTTTAAAAATTTTCTGTATTGCTATAGAACAAACACAATTGAGCAAATCTAAAGTATTTGTAATAGCCAAACTATATGATGTAATAGATAAATTAATCTGCATTTGGACCTTATATGTAAAGAGAGTAGACTTGTTTAAGAAGGGATAAAGGAGCAGAAAAAGAGGGCAGGTACAAATATGTAGCTGAATTTTAAAAACCCATTAGCTTTTGTACGCATATACACTATGATCAATATATAAAATATATCATTTGAATGAAGAGTAGATTCTATGAATTTTTTAAAATAATAACTGGTCCATTCTTTGTCTCTTTTTTATTTTTTTTTAATCCTAAAGGAAAGAGGAATAATGCTTTTCATGAACAAAACCAGCTGTGAATTGATGCATCATTACATTGAGCCAATGTCAATATCATTAAAAATTTGCATGGCTGATACTTTTGGGACAGACCTTATATATCCCAACTACAGAAAACACATCCTAGTTGAAAAAAATTACTGAAATTGAATAGTGGCCTATACTTCCATATCTCTGTAGAGAGTCTTGTTAAACTAGTAAATTGAGTGATAAAACCTTATAATTAAAATGTGTATTTAGTTTAAGAAAAAAGATCATTCATTTTGTTTCTGTCATATGCTTCTGTTAAGATTCAGTTTAAAGTTTACCTCCTCCATCAAGCATTCTGTGATTTTCCTAATACTAAATGTGCACTTTTTTGTATAAAGGCCACATTCCATTGATGATGACTTTTTTATTGTTGTTTATTCACTCATCAGTTGATGGACAGTTGGGTGTGTCCACTCCTTGGCTGTTACGGATAGTTCTGCTATGAATGTTTGTGTGCAAGTTTTCATATATATACATGTTTTCAATTCAACAATGGAATGGATAAACAAAATTACACACACACACACACACACACACACACACTGGAATATTCAGCCTTTTATAGAGCTGAATTTCTGATACATGGTGTAACCATGATAAACCTTGAAAACATTATGCTAAGTCAAATAAGCCAGAAACAAAACAACAAAGATGTATGATTCTACATTCAGGAAGTATCTAGACTAGGAAACTTCAGTTACAGAGACTAGATTACAGGTCAGCAAGGCAAGGCAGAAACGGGGCTATTGCTTAACAGAGTTTCTGCTTGGGGTGACGAAAAACTTCTGGAGGTAATGGCAATGATTTCAAAACAATGTGAATTATAACTGATACCACTTAAATGTACACTTAAAATGGTTAAAATGGCAAATCATATGTTATATACAGCATACTACAATCTTTTAAAGGTTTTTTTTTAAAGCAGTTTTAAATTGTTGTATAAGAAATACAATGTCCGGGCTTCCCCTGGGATGGTTTCTATCTATTTACTTTGTTCCTTGAACAAACCCTATTTCCCTGTTTCTTTATAAGCATTATAATTTTTTAAACTGGACATTTATATTTATATTTATATATACACACATATTTTTTAAATTTTACTTATTATTTTCAGAGATGGGAAGGGAGATATCCAGGTATGGTTTGCCTTTCACCTGCCTTCAGCCATGGACCTGGCTGCAGACCTGGCTTGCAACCTGGTTATGTGCCCTGGCTGGGAATCGAACCAGCAACCTTTGGTTTGCAGGCCAATGCCTTACCCACTATGCCACCAGCCAGGGCTTAATATATTATAATATATATTATATTATATATAATATAGAATAGAAAACATATTCTTCCTTTTTTCATTTTTTATTGTATTTTTTCATTACCATTTATCTCCTTATAACCTCTTCCAACAAAAAGATGTTCTTCCTCTTATCCATCGTTGCTGTTTTACTGGTTGTTGAGGGTTGTAGTAATCCACAGGTTAGTGACTTTTCCCAATGATTATGACAGAGAATATTCCTTGCTGTATATGGTCATTGATGACTCTGTTCATTAGCTTTTGTTCAGCCAGTGAGCTTGGTTTTGACAGAGATTTCCCTGAGTGCCAGGAGCAAAAAAATGAAACAAACAAAAATGAAAAAAAAAAACAGAAAATGAGAGACAGAAAGAAAAACTACTCCAAATATGTCCCATTGTCTGTGCTGGGGCTCTCCTACAGTTAACCATTTTGCCTAGACTTCAGCCAATTTAGGGGATGAAAGCTTACAGTTTCCCAGATGTTTTCTGAGCACGCATTTTCCCCTGTGCACATGTGTGGTGTTCTAGTTCCTCTGCACACACTGGTGCTTTGAGATATCCTAATTTTTTCAAGAAACTCTCTCCTGCAGGCCTTTCTTCCCTGCTTTTAGAGTGATGTATTATCTGGTTCCACTATCATCTTTCTCCCTAGGCAGCCTCATGTTGCTTTCCACCTTCCAGTGTTTGCGGAGCCCACCAACAGTTTTCCAAGCCTTCCAAGTAGATGCAGAGACTAGTCCCTTGCGTCAGACCTTCAGGTAGCCCCAGGGCTTGGGACAGAAAATTTGCCAACATCTGCTCTGCTCCCTCCAGGATGAAGGACCACAGTGCTACACTGACTTTGCAGGCTGCACTTTCAGCAGGAACGGGGCAGGGCCTGGGCAAGTGAAACACCACAAGACTCTCTTGCTATTTTTCAGTTGCCCTTTTTCTTGATTCAGCATTAGCTTGGTTGCTGTAAACTTTGTTTACCAGAGTTCGGAGTTGGTTCTCACCGCTTCTGCTTGTTTTTCAGAGTTTTTATGTTGGTTTAAAGGGAATCAGAGCAACCTACTCTGACACTTTTTTTTTTTTTTGAAAAGCAAAAGGCCCAGATCATTTATTTTTATGTGGTAATCTATTTCCAAGGATATTGAAAATGGAAGAATTCCACAATTTCCACTCCTGTTCAGGGCCACAGAAATAAAGGAAAATCTTTATTGAGCATGCTCATGTAACCCAAGAACTTTACAATATTGATATACTTTGTGGGGGAAAAAACTGTTTTTATTACTTTGGTGCATTATGTTAGCTTTAAAAAAAAGAAGCATTCATCAAAGTAGCATACTATGAAAGTTGAAGCAGAAATATAAAATATTGAAAAGTGCATGGAGGGATATTTTCAAGAATGAACTGGTATGTGAACACAATATATATCCTTTTTGAACCTTCCCTAGATCTAAAAAGCAAAAACCCCACACACATGCCCTCAGGAAAATATCATTACTGCAAAAACAAGCACAGTAATATATGAGTCAGGGCTCAATACTGAGTTTTAAGATAGAATTTTGATGTCCGTGATCATACATTTGAGAGCAAAGGGGCCTTTGAATTACAAATATGTTCACATTGTGGGCCGAAGGTCCTGGTCTCATAACAGATATTGCAGAATGTATAATTATGTTCCTGTCAGCCTTCTGCCTTCCTGAAATTAAGTTGGGAGTCTTCAAGGAGAGAGAATAATAAGAAGAGCTGGAAAAGGAGCAAGAAAATCGGACTGTGAGAAACTCTTCGAGCAGAGCTGCATCCTGCCTACCCCTCCACCTGTGTTCCGGACAGGGATATGTATGACAGAACCTCAGAAAGGGTTGAGGATCTGCAAGGAAGAGGACCTAACCCTACTTCCCAAACCTAGGCTCTGGAGTTTTCCTTGGGCTCCATGGTGGAAGATAGGAAAATGCGACTGACCCAGGCCACATATAAAGGTTTCCATTTGGCTTCAGGGGAGAGCAGCTTATATTTTTTATGCCTCCACGAAAGTTAAATTGTAGATGTTAGCAGAGAGAGAGAAAGTAACTTTGACTGTAACAAGAGGGGCAACAGAGGGCTTGGGGGAGGGACCTGGGTGATGTAGAACGGAATTCGGATATAGCAGAGGATGTCACTGTGGAAGTCTGCAGTGCCTGTGAACCAGATGGGGGATTGTTACATTTCAGCAGATGCCACAATGGGCAGATGCGAACAGATGATCAGGTCACCCCAACTGACACTATAGCAATTAAGATGCCACCCAAGCTACAACAGATGAGAAAGAAGGGACAATTATTAACTAATTGGGTTTAAATGTCACTAGGTAAAATCTAGCAACCATAAACCATAATTACATTGTCTGGCATTAAGCAGAAGAAGCACTTTTTAGAAATTAAGCTGATCCATAGTAAAAAAAAATTATTTTTCTTTCTTTTTTTTTTCCACATCTAGGCACATGGCTTATAAAATCAAAACATTTTGGGAGTTGACAAAAGCTTAAAAGTTGTTTACTCCAATCTTGGCATTTAGGGCATGAAGAAGCAAAAGTCAGGTGAGCTTAAGAGACTTGCACAAATTTACCCATACCATGTAACAGATCAAGAACCAGAACCAGTATCCTGTTTTCTAATTTAGACTCTTTCTGCTTTATCAATCTGTCTCGCTATCACTATAAAAGTTTTATTTATATCACTGCACTGTAACTTATTATTTCAAAACATAACTAGGTTTGCATGAACTGTGAATACACTTATACAGATTTGTCAGTGGGTAACTGTGGCATGTCAGCTTGTTATTTTTGCTTCCAATAAATGTTAAAAATATACCATCTGGATGTTAGAAGTAATTTTTGTTTCTGGATTTGCTAGTGGCAAGAAAAGGACATTTTATTAATCCAACTAAAAAAAAAAAAAAAGTACTTAAAACCACCTTCGAATATTTTCTCACTACCCTAATATATACATAAAAATTAGATGGAAAACCGGTCTAGAGTAAATCTGTCTTTTAAGTTTATTTTGTTTGATATGACAAATGTATTGCAACTAGAAACAAATTACACTAGACATTTCTGCACTTTTTTCAATGTTTGCATTTTGATATAAATGCTTTGATATATGCTACTTCAAAGCTTTGCTGTTAAGCTGATTGCTCCAGGTAAGAAGGAACAAAAACCTTCTGTGTCCTTACTTTCTGTTGCAACTGTGTTCCTTTTGTCGCCAAAGCAGCAAAAGAAGATGCAAAATGTCCCGTGAATTTTGCTGGGTTTTTTTGTATTTTATGTCATGCTAATTTGATAAGTTTGTTGATCTAATAAGCTTCACTTCCTAATATCAGATCCATCATTTTTTTCTACTTTTAAACTTCACATCTTTGCAAATACAGGGTGTGGCAAAAGTAGGTTTACAGTTGTGAGTATGCGAAATGAACAGTTTATCCTTTTTTTCCTTTTATTCTCAATTTGGGTGGGGTGAGAGAGAGCCCCTAGTCAGGAGGCCTTCCTCCCCTGCCTCCGTTCTTCTCTTACCACAAAAGAGTAACTCAACAGAGAGAGAAGCACATACAGTGGAAAGGAGATAGCAAGTTTATTTATGAGACATACTAGCACCAAGTGGCGAGCAGGCATCCATCAAGTTGTTAGTAAGTGTATGAGCAAGTTTGTTTTGGACACTTAAGCAGAAGCTACAAGTGGATGGTTAGCTAACCTAAGTATGCCAACTATTAGGGTTCAGGTTTATATACCTTAGCTAGCTTCCAGGTTCCCCCTCCTTCTTCCTTGGGAATAATGCATAGCTACAAAGGCTTTCTCTCTCAATTAGTCAAGGTCTTTATCTTAGGTAGTGAAATTGTGACAGGAGCTTCCTTTTCAGCATAAAATCTCAAATACTGCCCCCCTTCCCCTCCTGTCTGATTCCTGCTTATGATGTGCAGAACACCTGGTTATCTTAGGGAGATTGTTACAGAAGCCCCTTCTCTCAGCACGGGTTCAAGGACTCTCCCCTCCTCCTGTGCTAGTTTGCAGGCAATGCTCTCGGGACCCCTGGTGATCTTATCAAACCCAGCTCAGGCCTGCAGAGTTCACTGGTGAGATATGACTTCCTTTGCTTCCAGCCTGCTGCAGTAAGTTCTGTGTTAGATTGAAGAATTTATTTTCTGCCTTTATTTCCCCTCTGGCCAATCATTAGGTAGGTTAGCTGCTACCTAACATTCTTATAAAAGGACATTTCTCATTATATTGTGCTAATTATGCTAGTACAGGTGTCCTCATTTTTTTCACCTTTGACGCCCACCACCCGGCATCCTCCACTCCCTCAGGCAATCCCCACACTATTGTTCATGTCCATGGGTCATGTGTATAAGTTCTTCGGCTACTCCATTTCCTACACTGTACTTTACATCCCCATAGCTATTCTGTATCTATCCATTTGTACTTCTTAATCCCCTCACCTCCTCATCCACTCCCCTACACCCCCTCACCTCTGACCATCATCAAAATGTTCTCTGTACATGAGTCTCTCTCTGTTCTTATTGTTTGCTTAGTTTGTTTTTTTAGATTCAATTGTTGGTAGATATGTATTTCTTGCATTTTATTATTCATAGTTTTGATCTTCTTTTTCTTAAATCCTTTTAACATTTCATATAATAATGGTTTGGTTATGATGAACTCCTTTAGTTTTTTCTTGTCTGGGAAATTACCTGCCTTTCGAGTATAAGTGATAACTTTTCTGGGTAGAGCAATCTTGGCTCTAGGTCCCTGTTTTTCATGACTTTGAATACTTCTTGCCAGTCCCTTCTAGCCTGAAAAGTTTATTTTGAGAAATCAGCTCACAGTTTTATAAGAAACCCCTATAGTTAACTAACTTCTTATCTCTTGCTGCTTTTCAGATTCCCTCCTTATCTTTAACCTTTGGAATTTTAATTATGATGTATCTTGGAGTGGGCCTCTTTTCATCCATATTGTTTGGGACTCTCTGTGCTTCCTGGACTTAAATATCTTTTCCTTCACCAAATTAAGGAAGTTTTCTTTCATTATTTTTTCAAATAGATTTTCAATTTCTTACTCTTTCCCTTCTTCTTCTGGTGCCACTATGAGGTATTGGACCTTATGAGGTTGTCCCAAGGGATATTCATACTATCCTCACTTTTTTTTATTCTTTTTTCTTCTTGTTGTTTTGATTGGTTGTTTTTTGTTTCCCTATATTCCAAATCAATGATTTGATTCTTGGCTTCATCACTCTATAGTTGTTTCCCTGTAAATTTTTCTTTATTTCAGCATATCCTTTATTTCTGACTTGACCTTTTTATGCTGCTGAGGTCCTTACTAAGTTCCTTGAACATCCTTATAAACAGTATTTTGAACTCTACATCTGACAGTTTGCTTATCTCCATTTTGCTTAGCTCTTTTTCTGGAATTTTGTTCTGTTCTTTCATTTGGGCCATGTTTCTTTGTCTCCTTGTTTTGGCGGCCTCCCTGTGTTTGTTTCTATGTATTAGGTAGAGCCGCTATAACTCCCTGTCTTGGTAGCCTGGCCTGATGTAGTAGATGTCCTGTAGGGTCCACTGTTGCAGCTTCCCCTCTCAAGCAGGATATCTAGGTGCACCCTTTGTATGGGCTGAGTACACCATCCTCTTGTAATTGAGCCTTGATTGCTGTTGGCAGATCAATGGGAGAGATTTACCCAGGCCAGTCAGCTGCAAGGATTGGCTGTGACCACTGACCACCACCCTCCAGCCTCTCTGAAAGATCAGCTGTGCAGGAGGAGGGAGATGGTGCTCCAATGTGGTCTGTAGATGTCCACTGGGTGCACTGGCTCTGGGGTTTTCCAGCGGTGCAGGCCAAAGTCAGTCCCCACCAGTATTTTGCCCGGGGCCATCCTGCCTGAACTAGAAAGCATTCTGAGATGGCTGATACTTATGCTGGGCTTAAAGATTCCTGGTGAAGCCAAGTTGTGAACCTAAGCTGGCTCCTGTCATTTCCAGACCTGGAGCTCACTAAGGCCAGCTGTTGCTTGTTTTAGACAGTTTAGAAGTTGCAGCATGAGCCAAGACCAGCCATTCACAGGAAAAAGCAGTTTGGGTGGGCCTGTAAATTGGGTGGGATGGAGTCTCTGGTTTGACCTAGGTCAGTCAAACAGTGTTAGCCAGGTTGATGGAATCTCAGATATGGCACTAACTTGCTGGCTCTGTGGATCTGTGTGGGGAGGATTTAGAAAAGGGACAGTGGCCAAGAACATTTTTTCATTGCTTGCAGAGAGAGAGAAAAGGAAAGAGGATGGAGGGAGAGAGAGCAAGAGAGGGATAAAGAGAAAGAGAAACATTAATGTGTGAAAGAAACATCAATCATTTGCCTTATTGCACACACCTTGACCAAGGATTGAACCCGCAACCTGAATATGTGCCTTGACTAGGAATCAAACCCATGACCTGTCTGTCTACAGGATGATATTTCACCCAACTGAGTCACACCAGCTAGAGCTATCCTCGTATTATTATTTATTAATTATTTTATTATTTTCCACTTAAACCACTGTAAATCTATTTCCTCCATCCTGTATATAGCCTATTATAAGCCATTTTCCCTAGAATTGATAGATTTTTTATATAATCATTACTTTTTCTTTTAAGATAGTCTTAGCTGTCACCTATTTATTCTAATCATAAAAATCATAAATAACATTGAACAGAAAATATGATTTGCAAAGTATTTTTGTGTTCATTAGTGTATTTGATTATTCAAAATAATCCAGTAAGATCAAAATTATTTAAAAATAAGCATGATGGTAGTAATAAACTGATATTGACAAAAAAGTTTATCAATTCTTCATTAAAGATCATTTTTTTAAGTTTAGGGACTTTAAATTCTTCAAAGACAAATAGTTTATATTCCATATATATCCCAACTAAAATATTAATAAAATTGATTATTTTAGAATTAAACCATTTTCAGCATAAACTTTAATAATACTTTATAGCACTACTGAGGGGAAAAAAGAAACTTAGCCATATTACCAAAAACATTCATCACAAGTTATCTGAGAAACTAAGAGAAATATTTATCATGGGAATAAGGCAGAAATTGGATACATTCTAATATCTCTGTATTTTTTCATTAAAATAACTTGGTGATATTAGGTGCTAATGCAAAAAATGAAGTCAATAGTATTATAAATTAATGCTCTCCTGAATAGTGTCAAAATAAACACCTAAGATTTGTGTATATATAAATAATTGTTACAGCCAAGTGGTTGGATTTGAGGATATTTAACTTTTGTACATCTGTGATATATTTTGAAATAAGCATGTTTCTGGATTCTGATACTGGGTATAATGCAGTGGATTGCAGTAGGGACACCAGAGAGCTGAGAAAGCAACACAACTCAATGAACTAAAATTTAAGAAAAAGAAGAGCTCTTCTTGGCACTTCCTATCACTTTTCCCTGCTTCATTTTGTTCATATGATTTTTCACTACCCACGTTATACAGGTAACAATCACTTATCTGAAACTCTTGCAGCCAAGTATCTTTGATAATCAGATGTTTTCTAATTTTAGAAAAGCAACACAGTGCCTATATTTTGCTTCTGTTACACTCCTTATAAGATCTGCAGCAGTTACCCTAAATGAGGCACATTAATATTTTTATACTAAAATATATGAATGTCTACTCTAATCATGATGAAGATCTTAAACAGTCTTTTATTAATTCAGGTCAGGAGATTCCAGGAGATGAGTAATGAGATTTTTATTTCAGAATTACACTGAAAAAAGTATTGAGATTTATTACATTTTTGTTGTCATGAATTGTCTGGCACCACTAACATTTAAGTTCTGTGAGTGCAGGGACGTTTTTAGATATAATTGTTTTAGCTCCAGATGCTAGAACAGTGCAGGTTCATCAGAAGCTCTGAGTAAATTAATGAATGGTGGTTTGCAAAAGGGATGCCCAGGAAACAAAAATGGAGCTTTTTGTCAACCAAAAAACAAATCTGAGTACTATTGTTCTACGTTGCCAGTACTGAGTTATGAACAACTATGGACTTTTCACCTTATCAGACCTGGGTATCTTGAAAAGTCACAGCACTCATATATATTGAGACATAAACCATTGCAAATGTTTAATGCAAATGGAGGGTAGAGAATCGTGATAAATGAAACTTCCTTCATTTCCTACTTTAAAAAGGGTAATAATTTCCCTCATGGAGACGATCTTTAAAAGCATTCTTCATCTAAAATGTGCCACCTCTTTCTGGGAAATGGCAATTTATAAACAAAATGCAATGAACAGTGTATGTGGGAAAAAGGCAAGGAACAGGGGCCATCCTAATATACATACATACTAATGGTATACTTAGCAAGAAAAAACAGGAAAGAAAGAATATAAGATTAAAATTGTATCCATTTAAAAGATAGTTCTTAGCCCTGGCTGCTGGCTCAGTGGATTGGCACTAGCCTGCAAACTCAAAGGTCGCTGGTTCAATTCCCAGTCAGGGCATATCACCAGGTTACAAACCAGGTCTCCAGCCAGCTCTGTAGCTGGAGGCAGGTGAAAGACAACCATACATGGATGTTCCTTTCCCTTTCTTCCTCCCTCCCTGCCCTTCTCTCTAAAAATAATGAATAGAAAAAATCTTTTTAAAAAAGTTCTTAATATAAAATAGCTCAGCTTTTCATGATACTGCAGTTTTTCCGCTGAATGAGATTTTGAGAGGTCACAGAGGACTGATGCCTAAATCACCTGGAGCAGGAAGGAAGCTATGCAGGAGTCCTTTAAAATAAACATTGAAATGAGCACAATTTGTAGAAATTCACCCATCAACAAGTCTTTGTTTTACCTTATGGTATGTCTGGGAGTGCACAAGGACTGCTGCCAAGATACACAAATAATGACAATGTCCCTGACATTGTCTCTGAGCTTGAAGGATTTTTTCTTCATTTTTAAGAAGCAAAAGCAATATAAAAATGGCATTAGCTAAAGGCTTAGAGGCATAAAGGCATATTCTTTCTATACTAAGAACCACAACAGGAAAAGCATCAAGGTAGGCTGGTAAAGAATGATGAGACTAAAGGAGAAAGCTCAGTGTCATTCAGGAGTATAAGATGTGGGTGTAGATGAGTGTAAACTATGGGGAATGAAATTTCCTAAATAAAGTGAAAGCACCTACAAATATATCACAGAGGAACTGAGCATGACAATACAATTGCCTAGGCTAAATGCAGCCCTCAGCTTTGCTTTCAGGTGTGGCCAGGGTGGGAAAGAGGTTACTAAAGATTAAGCACCATACATTCCCCAGATTCTCACCAGAAAATGGAACAATGCTTTGCACATGTTTAATATTCTAGCTGGACAAGCAGCTTCTAATTAAACAACTAAATCGTATATTTCACCTGCCCACATAGCCTCCTTCTGCCCACATTGGCTTGGAGGATAATCAATGGAGAAAAATGCAGGACAGCTGCAAACAGCATAATCCCTATGTAAATCAGATCACGTTTACAAATACCACCTAGTGTGTTTGTGAGTATAATCTCCATGATTACTCCTCTGCACACCTCCCTGCTCATTAAACCCAGGCAGAAAGCATGTGACAGGAGAGAATAATGAAGTGTAGTCATAAAGAGTGCGACCTTTGAAATTTGACCAATGCAAGTCCTAAAACAACACTTACTACATTAGTAATCCTAGGCCAATGGTCTAATCTCTCAAAGCCTTAGCATATTTTATATGACAATTACAGAAAAAGCCAATATAAAACACTTAAGACAAAGGACAGCATATAGTTTGAGTTCAATATGTGTCAGCTGTTAGTATTGTCACTCCTCAGTGGCTCTCACTGCCCAGCGTTAAGAAAATAATTTGTAATAATCTCAATTTTAAAATGGGTTATCAGCTGAAGTGCTACTAATAAAATTGTAATCATTTTGTCATTTTAATAATTAACATAGTCATATAATTTTCTAGCTCAGAACTTATTTTTAAATGTCACATTTGTTTCTCTACTCTGCAGGGCAAAGAACGATTCATCCCTGCCACTCCTTATCTTAGCACATGCTGCATGAGTTTGCCCATGTGCAAAGCAGTTCATTCCCAAGTCAGCCTCTGCAATCAGGGCAATCAGCACATCTGCTGATCTGACTTATCAATGCCCATGACAGACTTAGAAAATTGTGGATATTTTAGAATAAATGGGAAGGTTGAAGAAATCAGGGGTAATGGAGGTTGCTGCAAAGATTCACACACACCCCCATATTGCATGCATCCTGTTGCAATTTCTTAAATGTCAAATCTGAATGTTTCCCCGTTAATGAACACTTCCCTTTTGCTGAGGGAATTTGGAAATTGGCTCCAATTTGACTTTACTGGTAAGAAAGCATACAGCTCTCAGGGGCTTAACAATAATGGCAAATTCTGAAACTTTAACATGGGTTTCTTAGAATTCTCATTTTGACACAATACTTAGGTCATGTCTCAGCCAATAATATGGAACAATAATTTTTGGATAGACAGCGCTTTTAGCTGGCAGGAACAAAGTGTGCCTTACCCTTCCAAAGCCCTGCATGCTGCTAACTGCCCAAGGGTCCTCTGAAGTGCACATGTACAAGGTCTGTCCTGTAAGTATCAGCTGCACAAACTGCTTTAATTATATTGACATTGACTTGATACTTTTGGGACAGACCTTGTATGTGTACATATCCCATACTGTGCCAGAAAATCCTAATCACATACACAACATGTTTTGACAATAAATCCATCAGTTTCCATGTGTTGCAATGCTAAATCACCAAAAATAACATTTTAATCATATAGATACTGTAGATCACATTATTTTCTACCCAATCATATTAACCCACAAGACCCTGCCTCAAAAAGTATGCAAGAATTTCTTCTCACCGTTTTAAAGGGGAAGTGGAATTTATATATGTTGAATTCCAGGTTTCTACGGCCTTTCATTATTGTTAAATATATTGAGAGTAAAAGAAAATGAGTATTTGTAGACTTTCCTTCATCAGTACCCAATGCAGTTACTTTCTACATCATTTACTATTTGAATGATTGCAGGATTTCCTTTTAGTTAACTTTGACTCTTTCTCAGTCTCATCTGTAAAAATATACTATAATAATTAATTATGGGCATTAATATATCTTCTATTGGATTTATGTAGCTAATCACTTGCCCAAAAAAAAGGCTCTGAGGCAGCTAGCCTTTGGGCAATTCCATTCAATTTACATAGCAGCTTCATCTGATTTCTTTTACTAATCCCTTGCAACAGCCTTATCAATGTATTTGTTACAGTGATAAACCTGTGATTGAGAAAATTGTCTTTGTGGGATTAGGTGTCTGATCCAAGACCATATGGCCTCCAAACTCCACAGCCACAACCCCAACCGAGATTAGCATAATCCAGATACTGTCTTCCTTCCACTTTGCCACACAAGTAGTAATGGAGAAGATTTGTAAAGATATAAAATAGCTTTTTCCTATGTAATTAAACTGGTGTCCATCACCAGGCAGTCAGAATTACCAAGAGTTGAACAATATGCTAAATTATTATGCATCCTCACTTACAAGCCATGGACCTTACCTTGTTCCAGGTTTCAGGGGCATCACAGGGCAGGTGGCACCAAACTCTTCTAACAGAGCAGCAAAACCTGCTCCTGAGCCACTCAGAAGCCCTTATGATGATCCTGATATGCACAAAGGGGATTAATAATACATTTAAGCAGAACCAACAGACCTCTGTAATCTTAAATCTTTCAGTTGGTACATTTGGAGAGGAATCTGATTAATTCCAGCTTTGTCAGCTTTGATAGTACAATCACAAATGACTTTAATAGTGTCAAAAAAAGTCATGAAACACAATCCCAAGAAAATATTTAGTATCACCATTAGTAATAACAACCAAGGTGAGGGATGACTTATACATTGAGGCACAAGAAGCTAGTGTCCTTGCTGACTTTGAATGGATTGTCCCACAGAAGCCATGGAGAACTGTATTCTCTAACTTACTATGGCCCAGGGCTCAGAAATTACCCCATCCTAGTCTACCTTCTTTATTAACATTGCAAATAGACTACACAGATTTGGGTTACAGGAATCTATACTGATTTGGATACCGAGCCAGCATGTAGTAAAATAATAGGACCTTGAGACTGTTTCCTCAGGGTAAATTATAACTGGAAAGAAATTAATTAGGGAAAACATAATGAGAGAAGATTTCATCTCCTCAGCAGATACTGTTGTAAATGAAACCTAAATCATGTTACCAGGCCTATATCTTTTTCATTGTTAAGGAATCTTTTTTAAGATTTTATTTATTATTTTTTAGAGAGAGGGGAAGGGATAGAGGCAGAGAGAGAGAGAGACATCAATGTATGATTACCTTTCACCTGCCTCTAGCTATGGATCTGGCTGGAAACATAGTCTGCAACCTGGTTATGTGCCCTGACTGGGGAATTGAACCAGCGACCTTTGGGTTTGCAGACCAGCACCTATCCACTGAGCCACAAGCCAGGGCAGGAATCTTGAATAGTTCCCTATAAGCTAAAAACTCTAGTTTTTAAAAATTTATATTGATCTACAATGTCAGACAGATCTAGATTAAAAGTAGGATTTTCTAATTTTGCAGCTTTTGAGAGTTAGCTTAGTTCACTCGATCTCAATTTCACATCTAAAAATAATGAGTTGGTAGCTTTCAATACTGTTGTATTTTCCATTCCTAGCACATGTTAAGGACTCAGAAAAAGGTGAGTCTAACGTTCTGCTAAATCACAAGAAAAAACATCATTATTCTGGGCTAAAACTTGCTGTCAAAAGTGTAGGGTAGACATAAATAAGATCTATTCTTTAGAATAAAGGGAAAATTCAATGTGGAGGTTAGGTTGCAACTTCAAGTATGAAAATGTTACTTCACTCTAATGACTTGTGGTATAGTAAGTAGCTTCAGATCCAATATAACTATGATCTCCATTTCAATTCTTATCTAGATCTGTAAACTAAGAGTTTTTACAATTTTTAAGCAGTTGACTAATCCACCTAAAAGTTGGCCAGACCTAACTTTTAAAAGATATTGCAACCTAGGGGCTATAATCCCAAAATGCCTCTTAACTTGTGTGCCATTCTGGAACTGTGAGAGCCAGAAGGGATGGGGTCATGCAGACGTGCTACCACTACTGAGGCTGCTTGAAAAGAACATCTTCACATACGATGAACAGTACATTTATAGACAGACACTGAAAATATAAGTGCCCTGCAGGTTCCACACATTTCACAATAATCCTTTAAAATAATTGCTGCCACTTGAGTCGTAAGTACTCTCAGAAAATTACAAGGTGGTCAATTTATTCTCTAGTGTTTAAAAGTTCATCACCCATTTCCCTAGGGTAACAAACTATAATGTCTTAAATCTCCTAAGACAGGAAGTCACATTTGCATTACATACTACATTAAAATTTTCCTCACTTCCTTGGTTAACTTACAAGGTAAGTATAGACTTTTAGTTCATATGAATGTCATTTCTGATTAATTATGCTCTACCTCATTTGGATTTCTTTTATTGGCAAAGTGGATGTCAATATTGAAAGAGATCCAGTACGATTGAGCAGGTCATTCATTTGCCACAAACTATCTTCTGTATGACTTATTATAAAGAGAAACAATGTTTTCTTGCACATTTTTCAAAAACAAATTTTAGTTTAGCATCAGGTTACAAGTTTATCACTTAAGCACTTGCTGCAGGTATTTTAATAGTATGAGTGAAATGGCTATTTAGTGCTTGTTTTATAGAAATATAGATCTTATATTGTGATTATATGAGGCTCAACAAAACTATTATACAAAAACTTAAAGTTTCAGCTTTTAATTTAAAGTTGATGAAATTTTCCTTCATCAGCCATGTAAATATAAATCTAGCAAAACTTTGTAGGGCTAAGTTTTGTTAAAGCAAAAGTTCTCTGTGTGGCTCTTCTTATTTTCTTTGCCTACAGTATGTTGTGGAATAACAAGTAAATAATGAATGAGTCCACATGTCTTCAGGAAAGCTTTGAATACCAAAAACTTAATGAGGATGTGTCAGAGATAGATTTTTCTCCAAATATCTTTTCTCCTTCATTACTGAGAAGGAAAAATATAGTATCACCTTGGCCCCCAATAGCTGGGGCAGGGGAGGTGAAGAGGCATGTAACTAAGGTCAGGCCAAAAAGTATAAGCAGAACAATCACAGGTGACTTCTAGGATAGGAGAGGAGGCTATCCCTCCTGCCTTTTAGGGTCCTTATGCACAGGAATGCAGTGTGAGGCCCTCATCTTGAACATCTATCTTGGCCTGCGCAGTAATAACCACGTGTTGAGAATGGCCAAGTGTAAGAGTGAAGAAGTTGGGTCTCTGGTGATTATGGGTTTTCTGCACCAATATTGGGACTACTTACTTCCACATTTTATATATGTAAGAATGAAAGACATTCCTTTATTGTTTATCCTTTGATATGTTTGGTTTTTAGTCCCTTGTAGCAGCATATAGGCATATTTCTTATAGATATAGAAGATAACAAAATACAAGCACACATATGTAAAAAAATAATTAAGAAAACTCGAAACCATTCAGTAGTCTATAAAATTCATGGTTGACTGAAGTATAAGTATATATAATAAACTAAAAATATACAGTAAGCTTTTCATGAAAATTGAACAAGGGAGGCAGGATAAAAATAAAGTCCAGAATATAGACAGTCACTGGCACTGTGACCACAAGGTCTTCTGTCTATCTGCCATCTGATCACATAATACAACATAACAATATATATATAGCTATTTGTTATTAATACATTCAGAGTATCAGGTAGGCCAATGTAAAAGAGAAAGGCTACTTTTAATGGAGCCTTTCCTCTGTATACAAGAAAGTAGGGAGCAATTTAGTCAAGGAACTAGCATGAAAGAAAGGGTGGGGAAGGGGACAGAAGGGAGGAAAAAGGGGTGGATATAATACAACAATAAAATTAAATTTTAAAAATAAATATGTGACCTTATTGAGATCTAAATATTTAAATTATACCATAAATCCCAATAGCCAAGTTGTACCAGATATTTATCTGTACAACATAATTTATATGAGAACCCAGGTTTTAAATCTGTGTGTTATTTTTTCTTAAAAAACATGTTAGTGCTTCTTGAGTGATCATAATAATTAATTAAAATTTGTTAGGTATTTTTGCTGATACATGTTGCACATAACACTTTAAGTAGTCCTGATTGTAAAATAATTATGATTAAATTCAATTCAAAGAATGACAAAATGAAAAAGGCACTATGTCATTATTCTGAGGTAGCATCATCAGTATAACCTACTTAAGTTTCAAGCACTTATTCTGATATGTAGAGGAAGAATATTGAAAAAGTATAGAATATCTTCATTATCTTCAAAAAACCTATAGTTACTGGAAATATATATGATATTCATATATGAAACTTTCAGCCCTGACTGGTATGGTTCAGTGGGTTGGGTGTCATCCCTAAAACCAAGTCACTGGTTCAATTCCTGGTCAGGAACATGACTGGGTTGTGGGCCAGGTCCTAGGTTGGGAATGTACAAGAAGCAACCCATCAATGTTTCTCTCCACATTTATGTTTCTCTTCCTCTCTTTCTCCCTCCTTCCCTTCCCCTCTCTCTAAAACTAACTAAATAAAATATTTTAAAGAAACAATCCTCAAAGACTTCTAGTCAAGATGGAGGCATAGGTAGACATGCCTCACCTCCTCAAGCAACCACAAAATGAATTGCAACCAATTCTGAAAACAAATAGCACTCAGAACTGTCAGAAAGTAAAACTGTACGGAAGTATGACAAGCAAGAATTTAAAGAAGCTGCATTCATCCAGATGGCTAGCAGGGATGGGGACACTGAGACCAGGCAGAGAGGTGAGAAGCTACAGTGTGGTGCAGAGGTGGCTAAATGGGCACAGGCAATCCCACATTTATGTGTGGTGGATAAAAATAGGCAGGAATATCTTGGGAGTGAGCAATCCAAGCCCCAGCCCAGACTGAACAACACAACACAGAATTCTAGCACTGCGAGATAAAGCTCCATAACTTGTGACTATAAAAACCAGTAGAGGTTGGGGCAGTGGAAGAAACTGCTGGATTTTCAGGAAACACTGCTTAAAGTGCCTGCAAAGTCTTAAAATGTATGCAAACTCACCCACTCTGGGATTCAAAACCAGGGCAACAGCTAGAAGGGTGCCAGTTGAATACAGGGAGTGGATAAAGTAACTGGAAACAGGGTGAGTGCCAGGCAAACCTTGAGAAGCCAGGCAGCGGCACAGTCCCCTCTCTGAGCCATCCCCTGCACCCCACAGAGACACAGAGCAACAGAGCAGTGAAGGAAGTTGTCCCACCCTGATGATTATTCAAGGCTCTTCCCCACAGAATTTATCTTCATCTAAAAGGCAAGTTGCAAATAAAATGGCAGAGAAAACTGATGTGCACTTATATTAATCTCCTTCCCTTCTTCCTACCAAGTAGTTTTATTAAGTTGCCACCAAGAAGTCAATATACTGTTTGACATTTACTGTATTTAATTTCACCAGAAAGGAGAGTAAACACACACACACACACACACACACACACACATAAAGCTATAAATTGCCAGAGAAAAAGGAAGGCAGCCAAAGGGGAAAATGGTAGCTCTCAGGGGCCTGGATGATGATATTTGATTGAGTAGATGACATCAGGAAAGTGGAAATACCAAAAGAGGTCCCATATTAATTGACCATAGAGTCCTGGGTTTATTTCTGGGCTCTCTATTCTGTTCCATTGATCTATATGTATTCTTATGCCAGTACCAGACTGTTTTGATTACAGTAGCCTTATAGTATTGTTTGATGTCCAGTATTGTGATTCCTCCTACCTTGTCCTTCTTTCTCAAGATTGCAGTGGCTTCGTGGGTGTTTTTGGCTCCATATAAATTTTTGAAGTATTTTTTCTGTATTTGTGAAGTATGTCATTGGTATTTTAATTGGGATTGCATTGAATCTATAGATCACTTTGGGTAGTATGGACATTTTAATGATGTTAATTCTTCCCACCCATGAACATGGTGTATACTTCCATTTATTTGTATCTTCCTTCATTTCCTTCTTCAATGTCCTGTAGTTTTCTGAGCACCAGTGTTTTACCCCTTTGGTTAAGTTTATTCCTAAGTACCTTATTTTTCTTGTTGCTATGGTAAATGGGATTTGTTTTCTAGCTTCTATCTCTGATGTTTCATTATCAGTATACAAAAAGGCTTTGATTTCTGGATATTGACTTTATATCCAGCTATTTTTGCTAAATTTCTTATTAGGTTGAGTAAGTTTTTGATGGAGCCTATTGGGTTTTGTATGTACACTATCATAACACCTGCAAATAATGACAGTTTGACTTCCTCTTTTCCAATTTGGATACCTTTGATTCCTTTTTCTTCTCTGATAGCCATGGCTAGAACTTCCAAAATGATGTTGAACAGAAGTGAAGAAAGTGAAGTGAAGAGAAGTGAAGAAGTGAAAAACAAGCCTTGTCTTGTTCTTGATCTTAGGGGGAAAGCTTTTAGTTTTTGCCCATTGAATATGATATTGGCTTCAGGTTTCTCATATATGGCCTTTATGATGTTAAGGTATGCTCCCTCTATTCCCATTTTGCTGAGGGTTTTTATCATGAATGGTTGCTGTACTTTGTCAAATGCTTTTTCAGCATCTATTGTTATGATCATATCTTTCAATTTGTTGATGTGGTGTATTACATTTACTGATTTGTGAATGTTATACCATCCTTGCATTCCTGGGATAAAACCCACTTGATCATGGTGTATGATCTTTTTAATGTATTGCTGGGTCCTATTGACCAATATTTTGTTGAAAATCTTAGCATCTATGTTCATCAGAGATATCGGTCTACAGTTTTCTTTCTTAGTTGTGGCTTGACCTGGTTTTGGAATTAGAATAATAATGGCCTCACAGAAAGAGTTTGGAAATCTTCTTCGATTTTTTGGAATAGGTTGAGAAGGATAGGAACTAGTTCTTCTCTAAATGGTTTGTAGAATTCACCTGTGTAGCCATCTGGTCCTGGGCTCTTGTGCTTTGGGAGATTTTGGATTACTTCTTCAATTTCACTAGTTATTGGTCTGTTCAAGATTTCTACTTCTTCTGGACTCAGTTTGGTAGATTATACATTTCCAGAAATGTGTCCATTTCACCCAGGATGTCATATTTCTTGTCATATAGTTGTTTGTAGTATTTTTTTACAATCCTTTGTATTTCTGATGTGTCAGTTGTGATTTCTTCTCTGTCACTTCTGGTTCTGTTTATTTGGGTCCTCTCTCTCTTTTTCTTGATGAGTCTGGTTAAAGGCATGTCAATTTTGTTTATTTTTTCAAAGAACTAGCTCCTGCACCTATTGATTCTTTGAATTGTAGTTTGAGTCTCTAAGTTATTTAGTTCTGCTCTGATCTTGATGATTTCCTTTGTTCTACTTGCTCTGGGCTTTGTTTGTTGTTGCTCCTCTAGTTCTTGCAGCTTTATGGTTAGGTTGTTTGTATAAGTTTCTTCTGACCTTTTTAGGTAGGCCTGTATTGCTATGAATTTCCCTCTGAGAACTGCCTTTGCTGTGTCCCATAGGATTTAGACTGTTGTGTATTCATCGTTATTTTTATCCAGAAACTTTTTGATTTCATCTTTGATCTCATTGTTAACCCATTCATTACTTAAAAGCATATTATTCAGTCTCCATGAGTTAGAGTGTTTTTGTTTTTTTCCCTTGAGGTTGGTTTCTAGTTTCAAGCCATTGTGATCTGAGAGGATGTTTGGTATGATTTCAACTTTCCTGTATTTGTGGAGGCTTGTCTTGTTACCTACCATGTAGTCTATCTTTGAGAATGTTCCATGTGCATTTGAAAAGAATGTGTATTTTTGCTTCTTTGGGGTGAAAGGTTCTCTATATATCAGTTAGGTCCATTTCCTCTAGAGTATTGTTCAATGCCACAACATCCTTGGTAATTTTTTGTTTGGAAAATCTGTCCATTGTTGATAGTGGGGTATTAAAATCCCCTACTATTAGTGTGTTGCTGTCTATATCCTTCTTGAAGTCCTCTGAGATTTTCCTTATTTGGCAGCTCCTACATTGGGTGCATATATGTTTACCAGAGTTATTTCTTCTTGATGGATTGTTCCCTTAAGTATTATGAAATGTCCTTCTTTATCTCTTTTTATGGCCTTCATTGTAAAATCTATTTTGTCTGAAATAAGTATTGCTACTCCAGCCTTTTTTTCATGTCCATTTGTTTGATATATATTTTTCCATCCCTTCCCTTTCATCTGTGCAAATCTTTTGTTCTGAGGTGGGTCTCTTGAAGACAGCATATATGTGGGTCATGTTTTCTTATCCATTCAGCTACCCTATGTCTTTTGATTGGCACATTTAATCCCTTTACATTTAAGGTTATTTTTGATTGGTACTTATATATTGACACTTTCCCACTTTGCACCTGTATTTCACTATGTCTCTCTCTATTTCTTCATTTTTTTTTTTTTTTTAAGCAGACCTTTTAGCATTTCTTGTAATGTTGGTTTGGTAGAGCTGTATTCTTTTAGTCTTCTTTTGTCTGGGAAACTCCTTATTTCTCCTTCCATTTTGAATGAGAGCCTTCCTGGGTAGAGTATTCTTGGTTGCAGGCCATTGTTTCCCATTACTTGGAGTATTTTTTGCCATTCCCTTCTGGCTTGTATTGTTTCTGTTGAGTAACCATTTGATAACCTTATGAGAGCCCCCTTATATGTTATTTGCTGTTTCTCTCGATGATTTTAGGATTCTCTCCTTGTCTTTGAAATTTGCCATTTTAATTACAATGTGTCTTGAAGTGGGTCTATTTGGGTTGATCTTCATTGGGACCTTCTGTGCCTCTTGAACTTCTGTGACATTTTCACTCATCATGTTAGGGAAATATTCTATCATTACTTTTTTAAACAGGTTTTCCATTTATTGTTTCTCTTCTCCTTCTGGTATTCCTATAATATGGATATTATTGGTTTTCATGTTGTCCTGCAGGTCTCTTAAAACCTCTCCATTTTTGTTCAGCCTTTTTTTCATTCTCTTACACTGTCTTGGAATATTTTTCTAGGTTGTCCTCCAGCTCGCTGATCTGATCCTCTACTTCCTCTGGCCTACTGTTGATTCCTTCTACTTTATTCTTCAATTCATAAATTGTATTCTTCATTTCCTCCTGGCTCTTACTGATAGTTTCTAAGTCCTTTTTAATGCTGGTGTAGCTCTCAGTAAGTTCCTTGTAGCTTCCCTGGAGTTGTTTCTAGTTTTCTTTGAGCTTGCTGAGTTCGTTGAGCTTCTCTATCATTATTCTTTTGAATTCCATATCTGATTGTTTGTTTGCCTTTATTTCATCTAGTGATCTTTCTAGGGATTCCTCCTTTCCTTTTGGTGATGGACTGATTCTTTTTTTTCCCCATTATGGGTGTCTGTTGTTGCTTGTTTTTGTCTTGGATTAATCCGTTTTGATTTCTTGCCTTTGTAGAGCACCCTTCTGTGTTAGGATATTTGTGTAGTTTAGTGTTGGAGTCTCCTAGATTTCCTCAACTTGTTGTTCTTGGGGTAGCCTTTATGTTGCTAACTTGGGCTGTCTATGTGTATTTTGGATTTGTTGTATGTATTGCTCCTTTCCCTCCAGTTGGCTGATTGAGAGTCACTCCTTCTATCCCATCTCAAACACTGTTTTTGAGCTGCTCCTAAAACAGAACCACCAGTCCAGGCAAAATAACCATACCTTCAGAGATATCTTTCTCCTTTAATCCCCCTTTTGACTACCTATGAACCTAGCTATATACCCATACCCTCCAAAGTAACCCCTATTTTTAATCACATCCTCAGCTGTAACTGAGCCAATCTTAATAGGGATGTAGATATGATAAGACTGTTATATGAGGGGAAAAATGATTATGTTGACTAAAGTATAGATAATTTTGAAGGGTGCATAGGAGTAGCAAAGCTAGTGGGGATACAAGAGAGAAAGCCAACTTATCTCTTATATAGAAATGGGGAGGGGGGGAAATCAGAACGCCTCAAGTGGAAGTGAACAATATAAGCCTATATATATAGTTGCTGCATCTACCTCCTTATTTGCCCTTAATGAGCTCTGATTGGTCCAGGTGGAGCCAGGATCCATGTGCTTTTAGCATAAAAAAGAATGTGTAGTCCTTAGTAGCACACCCACAAAAAGAAAGAAAGAAAGAAAGAAAGAAAGAAAGAAAGAAAGAAAGAAAGAAAGAAAGAAAGAAAGAAAGAAAGAAAAAGAAAGAAAGAAAGGAAGGAAGGAAGGAAGGAAGGAAGGAAGGAAGGAAGGAAGGAAGGAAGGAAGGAAGGAAGGAAGGAAGGAAAAGAAAGAAAGAAAGAAAAAGAAAGAAAGAAAGAAAGAAAAGGGTTTAGGTGGCTGGGGAGGGGAGGAATACTTAGATTGAGGACTGGAAATGAGTTGTAGCAGGAGAGTGAGTAGACCTTAAAACAAGAGTAGGAGGAGTGTCTTGGGTAATTTGATAGATTGAGAGAAGGGAGGACTGAAAATACGGGAATTGGAATACACTATAATATAAACAGTATTTACTTAAAATGAACTAATTGTGAGGGTTGGAAGTAACTTTTGAAAAGGATACGTTAGGGATTAATAGTTCATGCAGCTCTTGGTGTAACTCAGGTGCTTGAGATTAGCAGCAATCCATTTCCTGAGTTTGCCTCTTTTTCTTGGTCAGATCTCTGCAGTCTACAGTCAAGCTGTGTGGTCTTGGAGTGGCAGAGCCTGTGGCTGTCACAGTCAGGGCTGATTCTGAGTGCCAACCCACCCAGAGGCTGAGCCTTCAGTAGCCTAGTGGGTTTCTATACTGCTGGTGTTTGGGGCCCTCCCTTCTCTCACTGGTTCTGTGTGAGAACTGCAGGGTGCTTATGTGGCGTCCATGGCTACTCCTCCCTCTCCAGCTCCTCAAGGGGGTTTCCACCTGTGATTGGCACCTGGCTCCAACAGAGTGGGGTAGGGAGTGGCCTGCAACTTCATTTGCTCCTGTGGTGGCTGGCCCTCACCTTGCAGCTCTTGGAGGAGGTAGCCCCTGTGTACAAAGAGCACCTGGCTCCCCAGGGGTGCTGCAGGTTGCCTGCCAGCAATTTCTAGCTCTCCACTCAGTCTAGCTCTTGGAGGAGGTTTTCATCACAGCCTCTGCGATGCATGCCTGGCTCCCCAGGGGGTCTGCAGTGCAGTTTGCCTGTGAAGGCTAGCCCTCTCCTTCCAGCTTTTTAAGGTTTTTGTCACCTGCAATGGGCGTGTCAGTTGCACCAGTGGCAAGTTCCTAGAGCACAGTTTCTAGTATTCCTGGGAGCCTGCACACCAGTGGGCAGGGTTGGGCCTCCTCCCATCACCGGGGCTCTGAACTGCCCTCTTCCTGGACAGCACAATTTTTGGCCCTCTGGCTGGTGGCTGGTGGCTGGTGCACTTCCCTGCTCCCCTGCTCCTGCTTCCCTTGGTCATCTGCTCCTCCACTTCTGGCCCTGGGAGGGGCTTCCTCTCTTACAGCCTCTGGAGGGTGGCTCTCACATAGTCTCTCCCCTGCAGGAGTTCAATTCCTCATTCCCTCCTGCATTTGCCCTCACTGCCCATGCTTCACTGCTCAGATTTCTAGTCGCCAGGAAGCCTGAAGCTGTCTTTAGTTAGAGCCGCCCCTCTGGGCAGAGCTGCCACTGCCCAGAGCCAACCTCGGCCTGCCAGCAGGTTTAAAGCTGTCTCACCTGCTCTCCTGTAGGTCTCTAAAGGGTAGACTCTTAAAGAAAGTTATTGAAATAAGATTGGATGAAAATCTATTTATGAGAATATTTTTAAACCAAATCAAGTTAAATAAAATAAAATTGAATGTGTGATAGCAAATAATCTTACACTGGCAAGGAAGGGACTAATTGCCCTCTTAGCTTTTCCTGGCTACCAGCTCTACATTTCTTTTGGGCCAATTTTCAGCTCATGGAGTCATTTTTACATTGAGAAATTACTTACCAAGGTTTATGCTTGAGATTTTAAAATTCACTTCTTTTACTGGATCAAACTATATTCATAAATCAATGATCCCTTGCTACCTTACTTTTACATTTCAGCTCCCATAAATAGTCTTTGAGAGTTCCCACTAATGTCCTAGTCAATTTTCAACTCTGTACAAATACAGAAGGAAAGATATTTATTTCACCTAAATGTCAAGATTACATTTGAATTTGCATGCCTTGCATTCCTGACTTCTGTTTTCACCTCTGTTTTGTTTCATTTTTAAATGGCGTATTTATGTTTAAGTGCGGTGTTAGCAGAAATTCAAGTCTCTGAATAAAAGACTTTCTTTGTATTTTTATAAATCTATAATTATAAAAAGGTTTACAAACGCACATGTGTTAATATCCATAAAAAGCAAGGGCTTACTTTAGACTTTTAAGTATAATTATTTTCCACCCACAAAGATTCTTTTATTAAAAACAAAGAAAAGCAGTATTACTGAGTTAAATAATTCACATACAATTAACTGCATATATTTAGTGTGTATAATGGGGTGTTTTAACATATGTAAAGCATGAAACTGTGATCACAATCAACAGAATGAACAAATCTATTACCATGCCTCATTTCCTTTGTAGTAATCCCTCCATTTAACCTCTTCTTGGCCCCAGTATCCCCAAGCAACTATTGATCTACTTCCAGTCCCTAATGATCAGTTTGCATATCCTAAAATTTTATAAAAATGTAATCATAAATTATGCACTTTTTAAAATATTGCCTTCTTTCACTCAACATAGTATTTTGAGATCCATGCTGTACCATGTATGAAGAACCGGTTCTTTTTGATTGCTCAGTACTATTAAATTGTGTGCTATATCACAGTTGGTTGCCCATCCTTTTCATAATGGACATTTGGGGTGTTTCCAGTTTTTGACTATGAAAAACAAAGCAGTTGTAACTTTATGTACAAGTTTTTTGTATAAGCTCATGCTTTTAACAGTGAAACAGCTAGATCATGTGAAAGGTGTGCATTTAACTTTTTAAGCAACTGAGTTTCCCACAGTGATTGCACTGTTTTATTGAACTCAGTCTGCCCCTAGTGTAAGAGTTCCAGTTGATTCACATCCTGGACATTTGGTATGGTCAATCTTTTACATTTTAGACTAGTGGGTGTATAATGATAACACTTGTTTTAATTTATATTTCCTAATAGCTAATAATGTGATTTTGATGGAAATAATTTTAAATGTATAGACCAATTTAGAGAGATTAGAAATTGTAATAATAATACATTTTCTGACTTGTGAATATAGTATCTCTCTCCATTTCTCCCAAAAATATTTGTAAATTTTATAGTAAGACTTTCACTCTTTCTTCAAATTTAATTGTTAAGTATTTCATATTCAGTTTTATATTGAGCTTTCAGCCTGCTATTTTGGTAAACTTGCTCATTAGCTCTCAAAGCTTTTTTGTTAGTTTTTGTATATTCCCTCAGATTTGCTATAGATGATCATGTCACCTCCCAAATAAAGGCATTTTTACCTATCTCTTCCATTAGAATGTGTTTTTCTTTTGGCCTTTATTGCTATCTAGAATTTCCAGTAAAATATTAAATGAGGCCCTGGCTGGTGGCTCAATGGATAAGGCACTGGCCTGTGAACCCAAAGGTTGCTGGTTTGATTCCCAGTCAGGGCACAGAACCAGGTTGCAAGCCAGGTCTCCAGCCAGGTCCCTAGATGGAGGCCAGTGAAAGGCAACCATACATTGATGTTTCTCTCCCTTTTTTCATCTCTCCCTGCCCTTCTCTCTAAAAATAATAAATAAAAATCTTCAAATAAAAGAATTTTTTTAATAATAAAATAACTAAATAAGTAACATATTAAATGAACGGTTAGAGAGAACATTCCTATCCTATATTGATCTTAAGGGTAAAGCATCTATGCTTTCACCTTGTAGTAATATGATACTACAAGTAACATATAGATGTTCTATATATGCTCTTTACCAATTTGAATAAGTTCCTTTATACTTCAATTTGGTGATTTTTTTAAGAATAAATAATCGATTTTTTAAATGGTTTTTCTACTAAGATGATCGTATAGTTTTCCTTTTTCAGCTTGTTATTACAATGAATTAAAATGATTTTCTAAATGTTAAATCATCCATTCCCTGTATAATGTACCACAATGCAGTATTCTTTTACATACTGATAAATTCAATGTGCAAAAGCAATCTTTAGGAATTTAAATTTTCATTCATGAGAAATACTGGTTTGAATTTTCTTTTTTCATATTGTCATTGGCTGATTTTGTGTTGGGGTAATGCTGGCTTCATAGGATGAGTGGCAAATAGTCCCTACTCTTTTTTGTACAAGTTTCTAAATACTGCAATTATTTCTTCCTCAAATGTAGAAATCACCAGTGAATCTATCTGGAATGGGAGTTCTATTTGTAGGAAAGTTTATAAACTACATTTTTAATTTCTGTAATAGAGGGCTAACCAAGTTAGCTTTGATAATTTACATCATACAGGAATTTATTCATTTTATCTAAGTTGTTATATTTATTAAAGTTATTCATAATATTTCTTAATATCCTTTTCAGTTCTTCAGGATCTCTAGTGGTGCCATCTCTCCCTTTCCTGATATGGGTAATTTGTTTCTTCTCTCTTTTCTTCAGGATGAGTCTGGCAAGGGATTTATCAATTTGATCTTCTCAAAGAACAAGCTTTAGGTTTCATTGATTTTTCTCTGTTGTATAGATGCTTTCAAATTTCTTAATTTGTGCATTCATGTTTATTATAGCTTTTCTTCTATTAATTTTGGGTTTAATTTGTTCTTTTATCTAGTTTCTTAATATGGAAGATTAGGTAACTGAACATGACACCTTTCTACTTTCTGCTATAAATATTTAGTTCTATCAATTTTCCCCTAATATAGCATTAAGAATATCCCACAAACTGATATGCTGAGGTTAATTCTCATTCACTATACAATACTTTCAATTTATGTTTGATATCTTCTTTGCCCCATGAGTTATTACAAGTGTGTGATTTAGTTTCAAATATTTGGAGTTTTCCTAGATATCTTTCTTTTGATTATTTCCAACTTAATTTCACTTGTGTAAGAGGAGTCACATTATATGGCTTAAATGCTTTTAAAATGACCAACACTTATTTTATGACTCATTATATGGTCTATTTTTGGAAATGATCTATTTAAATGTTCAAAAATTTGTATTCTTGTTACTGGGTAGTATCCTTGAAAAAGTAATTCAGTCAACTTGATTAATAGTGTTGTTATATCTTTAACCTGGTTGATATTATATTTTTACTGATTTTCTGTCTTGTTGGTCTATCAGCTATTGAAATAACAACACTGAAATCTTTAACTATAATTGATGGGGGAACTCAAGAGTTGGAGAACTTTAGTTTTAGATAATAGTTAATCAGCTTAGCCCTGACTGGTGGCATAGTGGATAGGCACTGGCCTGGGAACCCAAAGGTTGCTGGTTCGATCCCCTAGCCAGGGCACATAACCAGGTTGCAAGCCAGGTCTCCAGTCAGGTCCATAGCTGGAAGCAAGTGAAAGGCAACCATACATTAATATTTCCCTCCCTCTCTGCCTTCCTCCCTTCCCCTCTTTCTAAAAGTAATAAATAAAATCTTTTAAAAAAATAATTAATGCATATAAAAAGCTATTGTTTCAGAACTGAAGGTACAGCCCACCCTGACTCCAGGAGACCACAAGCAAGTCAACCTTTGTGATTCAGAAGAGGCCTTGGCAATCAAGATGGTATCTGACCATTGTGTTCCAGAGACATCCCTCCACCTAGGAAACAGATAAAGAAAATCACCCAGGGCACAGGACCCAGGACCCAGATAAAGAATCACTGATCAATGATTAATGATCAATGGATGAAAGGATATAGAGAACTTACCTCTTTTATCTGATTAACCTTTTTTTTTAAGATTTATTTATTATTCTTAGAGAAAGTGGAAGGGAGAAAGGCAAAGAGGAAGAGAGAAATTAATGTATGGTTGCCTTTCACCTGCCTCCAGCTATGGACCTGGCTGGAGACCTGGCTGGAGACCTGGCTGGAGACCTGACTTGCAAACTGGTTATGTGCCCTGGCTGGGAATCAAACCAATGACCTTTGGGTTTTCAGGCCGGGGCTTTATCCACTGGGCCACCAGCCAGGGCTTTGATTAACCTCTTTCCTAAATTCCAAATCCTTTACCTACACTTTTTCCTCATTATAAAAAAGTCTGGGTTGAAAAGAAATGTGAGATATTCTGTTAGAGTATATAACCCGCCATCTTCTCACATCACTAGCATCTGAATAAATCACCCATAAAGATTCAATCCCTATCTATGCTTATTGGGTCTTGTGGTGACAGGCAGCAAAATGTTGACTTTTCCAGTTTCATAATTGTAAGTTTCATTGTTTCTCCTTTCAAATTCACCTTTATTGTTTCATGTATTTGAAAGCTCTTTATTAGATGCATGAACCTGTAGGAACATTGTATTCCTGTGATGAACTGACCTTTGTACCATTATAAAATTATTTCTTTACTTCTGGTAAAATTATTTTCCATTAATTCTACTTTTTTTGATATAAAGATAGCGCTGCAACTTTATTTTGGTTAGCATGGTATTCCATCTACTTTTAATTGATTTGCATCTTTATATTTGATATACATCATAAGTAGCATCAAATTGTATCTTACTTTTTATATAATCTAACATTTATTAATTGGCATATATGGGCTATGTCACTATAATTCTTGGTATGATCATATTATATTTAAAACTATCATATTCTTTACTTTCTGATTGCTCCTTCTAATCTTTCTTCCCTTTTTCCTCTTTCCTGACTTCTATTGGATGATTTGAATAATTGTATATTTTTTCTCTTTTCTTGGCTAATTAGGTACAGCCCTTTGCTTTTTTATTTTTATTTTTTAAAATTTTTACAAGATTTTTATTTATTATTTTTAGAGAGAGGGGAAAGGAGAGAGACAGAGGAAGACAGAAACATCAATGTACGGTTGCCTTTCACCTGCCTTCAGCTATGGACCTGGCTGGTGACCTGGCTTGCAACCTGGTTATGTGCCCTGGCTGGGAATCGAGCCATCGACATTTGGGTTTGCAGACCAGGCCTTACCCACTGGGCCACCAGCCAGGTCTCTTTGCTTCTTTAATTGAATTATAGCTTTAAAGTTTATAGCACACATCTTTTAACTTACCACTATTGACCTTCAAGCTCTATCATGTCACTTCATGTGTATTATATGAACCTTACAATAATATACTTTCCATTCTCCCTTCCTAACTTTGTGCTATTATTGTCATACATTTGACTCTTATATGTGGTATAAATCTTGTATCACAATGCCATAATTTATCTTTAGTCTGCCATTTTATAAAGAAAAAATTTTTTTAAAAAGTTAATACATTCACACAGTGTGTATTTCTATTGCTTTTTGTTTGTGCATATCCATCCATATTTCTTATTTTTTAAGATTTTATTTATTATTTTTAGAAAGAGGGGAAGGGAGAGAGGCAGAGAAGGAGAGAGACATCAATGTATGGTTGCCTTTCACCTACCTCCAGCCAAGGACCTGGCTTGGAGACCTGGCTTGCAACCTGGTTATGTGCCCTGGCTGGGAATCGAACCAGTGATCTTTGGGTTTGCAGGCCGATGCCTTATCCATTGTGCCACCAGTCAGTCTATTTGTTATCACTTTATTCTGTCTGAACCATTTTCTATCATGTTTCTTGTAGCATAAGTGTGTGGGTAGTGAGTAATTTTGCTTTTGTATGTTAAAAAAAGTTGAGTGTACCTTTATTTCATAAAGATATTGTTATTGAACCTAATTCTAGTTTGATAGTTCTTTTTCCTTCAGTATTTTAAAAATATGGCATCACTGTTCTCTCACTTACATTGTTTACAACACAAAATCTATTGTCATGCACATTCTTTCTAATGTAATATTTTTTTAATTAATTTTTAAAAATCTTCTATGGAATGACCTGATTGATTATGATGTGCTTTACAATATAGTTCCATTCATGTTTCTTTTGCTCTGGGATCACTACATTTCTTAACTTTGTGAGTTAATTGGGAAATAATTACCTTTTATTTGGAAACAAAAACTGCTTATTATTTCAATTTTTTTCTTTCACACTCTCTCTTCCCCTTTAAGGACTCTAAATGTGCACGTATTACATCTCTTGAAGTTGTCTTACGACTCTATTCTCTGTTCAGCATTTTTTAATTCCCTGTGGTAAGCAGAATAATAGCCCCCAAAGAAATCCAGGTTCCGATACCTAGATTATTTGTGTGAACACTAAATGTAATCACAAGTGTCCTAAGAGGGAGGAAGAGGTAGATTTAACACAGTAGGTGAAGGCAATGTGACCAGAGAAGCAAGATGCTGCTCTTAGACCTGAAGAGCAAGTGAGGGACCATGGGCTAAAGAATACAAGGAATGCAGCTCTAGAAGCCAGAGAGGGCAAAGAAAACCTAGGATTCTCCTCCATTCTTTCTTCCATGGAGGGGAAAGCCCTGCTAACAGCTGGACTCTAGGTCCAGTGAAGCTGATTTTTGCCTCCTGACTTGACCTGACCTCCTGTACTGTAAGGGAGTAAACTTTTGTAATTTGTAAGGTATTAAGACTGTGGTAATTTATTAAAATAGCCATAGGAAACTATACATTCCATGCTCTCTCTGAGTTCTTTGGGGATAATTTAATCTTTTAGTTCACTGACCATTTTTTCTATAATATCTAATCTGATATTAATCCCATCCAGTAGATTTTACATCTCAAACATTGTAATGTCCAGCCCTAGAAGTTCAAGTTGGGTATTCTTCACATATTCCATATCTCTACTTAAATTTTTAAAATATAGGTTAATCTTATAATTTTTAATGCTAATTCTAATAAATCTGTCACTCTGGGGTGGTTTTCATTTATCAATTTGCTTCTTTAATATGGGTAGTATTTTCCTGCTTCTCTACATGCATAGTTATTTTTTTTTTTTTTTAAGATTTTATTTCATCATTTTTAGAAAGAGGGGAAGGGAGAGAGTCAGAGAGGGAGAGAGACATCAATGTTTGGTTGCGTTTCACCTGCCTCCAGCCACAGACCTGACTAGAGACCGGGTTTGCAACCTGGTTATGTGCCCTGGCTGAGGAATCGAACGCATAGTTATTTTTAATTGCCTGTCAAACATTCTGAATTTTATCTTACTTGGCACTGGATATTTTTTATATTCCTTTAAATATTCTTTATCTTGTTTTGTGACATAGTTATTTAGAGCTAGTTTCATCCTTTTGGAACTTCCTTTTAAAATTTGTTCATTGCAACTGGAGAAGTGATTAGTCCAAGGCTAACTATCCCCCTCTACTGAGGCCGGTCCCTTCTGTGTACTTATACCAATGTCCCATAAAACATGAGTGTTTCTGACCTGTGTGGTGGGAACAGGCATTATTTCCAGTCCTATGTAAGTACCAAGCCCTATTACCTTTAACCCTTCTGCTACAACTCTTCCTGTTCATAGATTCTCTTCTCCATTATACAAAATAACTCATTATTTCCTGGATATCATCTGAATTTTCTTTTCATGTTCCTACCAGGAATATCTCTCTTTCTCCCCTGCCTGGTAAATTGTGTCCACCCTTCGATATTCTGCTAAAATAGTACTTTCTCTGTGAAGACCTTCCTGTTTTCCCTAAACATAATAGATAAGTTATCTTCTAATATTCCTTAGAACTGTGCCCATCACACTTTTTGCATAGCATTTTGTGTTTGTGTTTTTTTTTAAAAGAGCTTCTAGCTATCCAATAGATAGTAAACTTCTTAAGATCAAGGATCATATATTATTCATTTTTAATTATGTAATCCCTGGAAGAGAAATTAGCATGTAGTTACTATTCATTAACTATTTTTATAACCACTTATGTCATTAGTCTTTCCTCCTCAGATTTCATATATAAATAAGTAGCATGGAAAATCATAAATTACAGATTTATTACCCCAAATGCTCCAACCCAGATCTATCAATGGGGATTATTCTTGGGCTTATTATGTTTGTTCCACTACAGGTTGTCCTTCCAACCCACTCATCCAATTAGAATTACACTACCCATTCTCTTAGAGTATGCATCTCTATTTCTTCCAAGATGAAATAAACATGATGCATAAAAAGTGTTTCTTTTCAAATAGGAAATAGCTTCATCAATGTCAAGGTCATTCATTCACATGAAATGCATATGCATTTTTAAAGTGGCATGATGTAGACATCATTATTTGTACTGACAAACTCATAGTAAATATTCTAATGCTCAGATTTTTGGCCTAATTGACCTTTAAAGACCTGTAGATAAGATATTAGAGAAGAACAAAGCCTACTTTGTCTATACTTAAAGACTTGAATGATAATACTATGTCTCTGAAAAGCATTAGGTCAGACTAAAAATCAAATCAAACTTTAGAAGACAAAGAATTATGCTGATTGAGTAAAAAAAGTGGTAGAAAAAGTGGAATCATTTTCTGTTCCTTTAAACTATAGTTCTCATGTATTTTTACCAGAAGGTGTACATAAAAATCGAGTGAAGTATTATATCCTCACATATATGTTTCTTCCCTCCAAAATTTATCTAAAACTCAAAATTGAAATTTTAAGCAAGGTTTTTTTTTGGAAATCCATAACTATTTCAAACATTGGATGACAGCTATTTTATTAATCTAGGTGGAGTGCTATGGTTTACATTTTTTTAATTTTAATATCCAATTGACTTGAATTCATTCTCTTCAGTTTTTTCACCTTAGTAGTATCCTTAAGAATATTGGTTGGCTTTTCAAGAACACAACAGTGTTGCATTTTCAAACAGCTTTTCTTTCACAGCGTCATTTTAAAAACAATCAAGTTGTTGTTTAATTCCAAATCAAACAGGAACTAAATATCCCCTTTAAAATCCAAAAGAGGCAATTTGCTAGGAATCCATTGATTAATTTTACTCTCCCTATCTAATAAATTAGCCAGAATAAATATGTGTGGTGAAATCTAGAGAAAAAAAGCAAAAGTCAAGATTTTTCAAAGATTGTGTTTTAACTACTTTTAGGCCCTTTCTCCCCATCTTAATTTTTCACATTAACTCCTACCACATTGCTTCTCCTTTCCAACTACCAGTATACTTGTTCCCTGTGTCTCCCTACTCTTTGATAACCCCATGCTGTGCCTATCTAAATGCTTTACCCTTCTCATGTTGCTATTTCAGATGTGGCTCTAACAAAGGTCATGCTACAGTGAAATTAAATCTCAAACCAAACTATTTGTTTAAACTGCCCTCTAACTTTTCAAAACTAATAGAGGCCACCACTTCTATATAAACAGCAGACTTTAATTTCATTTTAATTACCTTCAGAGCCTTTCATTCAAGGCAAATTTCATTTGGTTAACACATAATTCATTCTCTTGCTTCCTTAATTGATATCCTAAGTGTTCATTTCGTCCAGCAGCCTGTTAACTTTCAAACCTACTTTTAGTCTCTGCTATTCTGGATTCACTTGAAATCTCAGGGGTTGAGAAACCATTTCTGTTGTGTAATGTGCACCTTCAATCATTTCTTCTAAAGTCAGCTTTTGTCTACTTTAATCCTTTGTTCATTCTCCTTTTCTCCACCCTGCTCCACACAAGTTTGTCATAACAATATGTATCCATTTTTTTTCACAAGACTAGAGAAAATGTTCACTCATCTGAGCATCGGCCTAAAAGAAAACTTCTGGGAAACCTACCTTTTAGGAAAAAGACAACCATGAATAGAGAAAATGAAAACAAAAATAAAAGCAAATAACCTGATACCCAGGACATTATGTCAAAATCTATAAAAAAAATAAAACATTATCTTATCTATGAGAGGCCTCAAATTTACTTTCAGATTGTTCTCCTAGGAAATATTTTACAATATTTATAAAATAATTATTTTTTTTAAATTTAATACATATTTTATTATTTCCTTTGCGTCTTTAAATAAAAACAGTGCAATATGCATGTAATAAACTAGAGCTTATATTTGCTTATGAAACTCATCATCTTCCTCTTCTACAACAGATATGTAATTAATGTTTGCTCTTATCAGCACCTCACTCTGTTCTTTGGTTTCCCAGTGTCTACCGAATCCTCCACACCTTTCAGTAATAATGACAGGTGCTTATGTAGAACATACTTTGTGTCAAGCACTCTCTGTAACATACATTTCATTTAACCCTCACCACCACTACACCACATGAAAGAGGCACTATTACTATTTCCATTGTACGAAAGTGAGAAGGCACAGAGCGCCTGGGTAACTTGTCCACAGTCACACAAATAAATGGCAGAGGTCCGACTTGAACCAAGAGGTCTGGATTCTCTGAGCTTGCTCTACATAATCACTATGCTGGTTCTGTCGCCACACTATTTATGCTGGCAATGACCAGCAGCTTTTGATTTTGCTTGTTTGCATTTATTTTCATTGTTAAAAATTTCTTGACAATTCAAATCCCAGTCCTCTGATTTGACCAAATAAATGTATAAAGTACAAAGTGTAATTTTATAATAATGTTTCTGGAATGTTTCTCTCCTTGATTTTGATATATGATTTATTTCTTTTCAAATGGAAACTTGATTCTATTATAAATTAGCATGGACATTTCTTTAAAAATTCCATTATTCTTAAATGCAAATAGTATACATTTGCAATACAACTATATCTTATAATACATTATGTGGCTGTAGCTTTTCTGACATTCACCCTCCTGTTTTCGAAAACCGTCAGAAAGGATTTGCTTTTAAAATCACGATGATGAAAACTTAAGATCATGAGTAAATGTGACATGAGTGCTTTACCTGGTCAGTGGTGAATATTTAATTTGAATTTTATTTCCCAAAGCACGCATTAAAGAGACTTTAGAACATTTTAAATTCAAATATTACCAGTTTTTTAAAATGTATGCCTTTGAGCATAACTCCTTCAGCCTTCAGCCTTAGGGAATTACATACTTTAACAAATGTTAAATAGATAAGGATAACCCTTGCTCCATTACCACAGACAGTCCTTTCACTTCTTATGTCACCTTTACCTTATATATCAGTTCCACCTGAATTCTAACAGCAGAGAATCCTGCCCACAGATTCATGACTGCCATCATATTGTAGTTTCTTTTATTCTTAAAGTTTCCTTCACTCTTCAAGAACCTGACCCAACTCATGATTTTTTAAGCATCATTTGTGCTTCATTCTTCAATGTGTGAATTCAAAACAGTCACTGTAACCTTGTTTTCTTTTATGTAAGAGAACAACACATGACATGTCTTGAGGCTTAAATGATGCATGGTTTTGCATTCATTCCCTGATGCCAACTGTCAGGCCACAGATGTATCTAAAATGTAAAAATGGGACCAGCGTAAGATAATAATGAAGTCTGGCATCCTTATTCCCTTCCATCATTTTCCAGAACAGGTGTTATGGGTAAAATGTTGAAGGGAATTTAAAGACAGTTTCCACTGTCTCCACTTCTCAATGGAAGACCATCTTTCCATTAACATTTCCTTTACCTGCTCTTTTCTTTCTCACTTCCCACGTCTTTTATTTTCCTATATTTGTTTTCTTTCTCAATTAGAAATTTTATTTTGAGATTCTAGTTCATCAATGATTATAGGACTAAAAACACTTTGTGTATTTTGTGCCTGATTTATTAAGGGGATCAAATGTAAGAAAAATAAATTTTATATTTCTCAATACTTTATACATATAATTTGTGTGTATGTGTATATATGTGTGTGTGTGTGTGTGTGTGTGTGTGTGTGTGTATGTATGTATATTCTTTCTAATAGATGGATAATTTAAGCAGTACAAATCATCCAAGTCAGTGGACATGAGGAAAATGTTATATGTGGCTTAAAGAGCTATAAAGACATTTGAAACAACTGTCAAATCCAAAAAGTGCCAGCTTTGTATCTCCCGGATAGAGTGAGCTCCCTCAAACCATAGTGAGGTCATTTACAGTATGAGCTTCAAAAAACTGACATAAATGGAACCATTTTGAAATAGAGCCACAGCAGCCACTCCAGAGGAACGACTTACACATCTTGCTCCTTGAACCTCTGGAATGTTTGAACTGGGAAAAATAACCTTTGGACTGGGCCAAATCAACATTCTTAGAAATAGATTTGTAAAATTAATAGGAAAGCAGACTTCTTGACCACAGAACTGTTCATTATGAACATACTTTCTCAAGATAGAATCAGTAACCAGGTATATATAGTAACTTAGTTTGTTAACACCAATAGAAATACCCTTCTTCTATTCATATAATTGTTTCCCTTCCTTTTTTCATTAAAAAAAAAAAAAAAATCAGTCCCTTAACCCTGCAATTGGAATGCAATTTGGGTTTCTGATTGAATCTATGCTCCCAGATTGTAATTCTTTGATTTTGAATAAATGCTTATTGCCTCTCACTTTGGCTTTTTATTTTAAGGTTAACAGAACAAAACCTCACATGGGGGTCTTTGTGAGAAACATTTCTTAATACGTTAAATTTTGTACTGAAAATTAAAACAATAAATCATCTAATGACAGGAAGCAATGTGAAATGGGAACTTACAGGTTCAGACAGTGAACTGGGCATTGCTCTGTCTCTCAGCCAGAGACTATGACACTAGTGCTAAACTAGAAAACAGGCCAATATACTGGTAAACCTTTTCATTTGTTAAAGGCAATTAATTTGTTCCACGTTCTTTATGGCCTCAGTTCCCAGCTGGGAGGAAAACATTCCATAGAACTCACTGAAATTGAATTTCTTCAAGGCTATGCTACAAGAGTTCATCTATACCCTAAGTTGCAGTATTATCTGAGACTTTTCATGTATAAATGCAAAAAGTATAAATGCAAACTGCAATCACTTTTTGAAAGTCAAAGTATATTCCTAATTACTGACCAGTCCCAAACACACCCCTCCTCACTCCTGCTTCCTTAACTTTGTACTTTTTTCCTGTCTTCCATCCCTCTAAGTTTCCTCTCTGCCTTTCTTTCTTCCTTCATCCTTCCTTTCTTTCTTCCTTTTCTTGGAGCTAGCGTTGAATAATGGATGAAACACAGAATCTTGGAGTTAGAAGATGCAATTTATAGACTGTGAGATTTTGGTTAATTATCTTCCTCAAGTCTCAACTTCCTCATCCATAGAATAGAGATAATATTGCTGACATCCTTCAATTATTGGTAGGATTAAATTAGACAGTGGCTGTGAAGAACTTGGAATATGCCAAAAACTCAATACATTTAAGCCACTGTTTGCATATATAATTTCTTCCTTGTTTTACACATGCTTCCCCTTTTTCTTTTCCCTGCCTTTAAATACTGCATGTAAGACACCATGGTAGGTTCTGTGGTGAGAACAGAAATAAATGCTATTTCTTCATCCAATTAGCTCCCAATCTACTGGGGAATATAAGACAATAAGAGATATGGTTGAACAAGGCAAAATGAAAGATTCCAGGTGTTATAAGAAAATTAAAGATGAGAACCCACGGAAAGAAAGTTCTATAGAGCCTGACAAGAAAATCAAGAAGGGCCATCTCTTCAGTTTCTCCCCTTTAATGGTAGTAGGTGACAGTAAGTGTGTGCTAAATAACAAATCTGTACTGAACCACTCTGAGCCAGGAGCCAGTTAAAGCTTTTATTTGGAATTTCCTTAGTGTTATGACACCATTTTCACAACCAGTCTTCCTCAAAATGAATTATTTGTATTACTTGGGCTTTCTCCATGTGTTGGAGAAACAGTTGTTGATTTCACCTGAATCCAATTGAACAATAGTAAAATCTCTCAGAGAAATGCAAATTAAAACCCTGATGAGATACCACCTCACACCTGTCAGAATGGCTATCATCAATAAATCAACAAGTGCTGGCAAGGATATCGAAAAAATGGGAACCCTTTTGTACTGTTAGTGGGAATGCAGACTGGTGCCACCACTGTGGAAAGCACTATGATGATACCTCGAAAAATTAAAAATAAAACTCCCTTTTGACCCAGTGATCCCACTTCTGGGAATACATCTAAAGGAACCCAACACAGTAATTCAAAAGAACATAAACACCCCTATGTTCATTGCAGTGTTATTTACAATTGCCAAGAAATGGAAGCAGTCCAAGTGTCCATCAATAAATGAGTGGATAAAACAACTATGGGACATTTACACAATGGAATTCTACTCAGCCATAAAAAAATAAAATTTTACCTTTTGCACAATATAGATGTTTGACTGATGTCTTCTACTCTCAGTTTATGAATCTGTTATTATTACTTTACTAATCTAGTCAAATGAGTTATGAATATAGGTTCTACCTGAAATGACAATGCTTCCAGGAATAGCTCTTTGGAAGCTGAAGTTTCTGTCAAATTTAGTACAGAATTAATATCTATGGATATAATTTAGGGGGTGATAACAAGTGCATTATGAAAGCAATACCCAACTTAATTTGCTTTGTTCTTAATGCAAAATTACTTAAATTGCAATACTTTGAAGTCTCAAAGCAAAACTAGCATTGGATCCATGTATAGAACCTAACCGTATAAATGAAAGTGTTCTGTCACTAATTTAACAAGCATAGCATTTCTCCCAAAGGTGTATATCATTATCAAAACACTGACAAACTTTGTAATACAATAATGATCGGTGGAGCTATAAAAAGTTAAGGAAAGTCAAAGGAAAGAGGAAGGGTTTGTATTTTATGTCAGCCCATGAATACAAGAATAGGTACAACAAAGAAATGCAGTTGTCACAGAAATCTTCGTAACTCACCACAAGCTAGTCCTTGGTTTCAGAAGGTATTTTATGAAATTCCAAATGGATGCAACGGTGATTATTTAAACTATAAAAGTATTAACCTAGAGTCTCTTTACGCAGCCAGCTTCCCTAGAGTATTTCAAATAAAGTTTGACTTATTCCTGACTTTTCATAGGATATGAAATGAAATAAACCTCTAGTTAACTTATTCTCTACACTTCATTTTGGAAAAGATTCACGCATTTAGATACACCCTGGGAGAAGCTCATTACTGACCTTGAAAAGACTACCACAGAATTTCATCAGTGCTTCATCATGGCCTGGGGGGGTGGGGGGGGATTAATAATGGGTGTAATGGTTAGAAATAAGACATGGCCTATCTTCAATGTTTTACACATAAGGGGTGCACCAAAGTTCTGCAAAGGAGCACCTCCACCCCCTTTCAACTTGTAAGGCCAGGTAGGAAGCTTCCTAGTGAGTCAGTTATGAAGTTTCTAATCTATTCAGAAGAGACCCATTAAAAAACATTACCACATCAGCTGAATTAGCATAAAAGAGCCAGGTGAGAATGACAGCAAACCAGCCTAATCTCACACGCAGAATTATGGTCAAAAGGGCTCAGAATCTCAACATCTGAATCTAGGGTGAAGAGCTCATTTAATGTTATATAATGTTAATAATTTTCAAACAATTCATCTACTATTATGATACCCATGGAATAATTACAGAATGACATCTGAGGAGAAAATGGTTAGGGGAAAACTTGGACAGGGCAAGTGCTAGGAAGAAGTTTATATACATCTACAGCGTGGAAAATGGGATGGGCCCTCACATACTGGGATCTTCATGGTCAAGGAGAGGTATCTGGAGTTCCACTGAAGATATGTAGTTTTCCCCTGGTGACTGCCACTAGATAATTATTTAAATTACCAATAACTAATAGCAATGGCTAATGTCATTTGTAAGCATTTAGCATAATACCTTATGTCAATTTAAATTTATTCAAATTGGAATTAAAATAGCTTTTGAAAGAAGCAAGTTTTATTCAAAAATTGTCTCAGGAAAACACATACATTGCTGAACATCCTGCATTTCTAATAAAAATTAATTGTTAGAATATTCAGAAGATAAAAATCTATCATGAAATTAATCACAAGGAAGAGGCTGCAAACATTTTGTCTTGGGTCTTTAGGAAGATGCAGAAACTCATAATGAAGCTGAAGGACAAATCACAACTATACTGAAAATAATCCAGGCCATCCTCTCTAATCCATTAGCAGTTATATCTAAATTAGTGTTGCAGTGGTCACCTAAGGGAAAATCAGTCCAATCTCCCCCCTTGATTTGGAGCAATTAGACAGGCTTCTCAAAATTGGTGGGGCTATTTTTGGCCTTGAGCTTCTGATAGAGATGTAGAGGAAGGGGTACCCCAGACTGGAGAAACAGATTGAATATAAATGTTGCATCGTGCAGAGTAAATAATGCCAACTGCTATAATGCAAACCATCCCAATGCATTAGCACAATAGAATTTTGTGTGTCACTTATGAGCCTTATCTAAATTGTTACATAGGCCAGCTTCCTGTTGGCTAGTTTGGAGTTATGCATTTACCAAATAGCTACATCAGTTTAGAGAAAAAGAGAGGAGGAGACACAACAGCTTCTAACTTCCTTAACCTGGAAGCAACCCATGTCACTTTGCTCACAGCACATCCACCAAAACTAGTCGTTGGGCTCCTCAGGGAGGGGCAAATGTCAGGGAGGAACCTGAATATCTGAAGAGAAATTGCTGTCACCAGTTGGAATTTCAAAGAATACTTCTTATTTCTAATTAGGGGGTAACAGGATAGATAGCAACATGAAAATGTTGATTGAACCATAGTGTGTGGATCTTTTAATAACTGGAGAGAATTTAATTTTATCTTGTAAGTAACAAAAAGTTATCAAAGGTTATTACAATGCAGAAGGCATCATAAATGAGGACAGTATGAATGGAGGTAAAGCCTCATACATATGGAGTTATAAAAGGGAGGAACAAACAAGGTGAGAGAAACAATCTCCTCTACTTTTTTCTTCAAGACTGAAATTGTGTGTTTGCTGTAGTCCTGCAGCCCTTTACAGCTAATTTTGGAGTGTGTGTGTGTGTGTGTGTGTGTGTGTGTGTGTGTTTGTATCATTCAATAAATACACATTGAGAACAAAATGCATGCCAGCCATTGTTAGGTGCTTGGGAAACACCAGTGCACAAAAGAAACAAAATCTCTGCCCTGTGGCAATGGGAAATTTAAAAAATTTTTACATTCCCTAAGCATTAGAATGACAAAGATATTACATTCCTATATGCATGCTTCTATAATGAGCAACTTACTAAAATACCTAGTTTACATCAAATAATCTGCTCACTTAGAGGCAGAGTACGTATTCTGAAACAAAGATTATTAAACAAAGGTCAATAATCTTTTGAATAAATAGTAGTGAGCAGATGGAGAAAAATAGTCTCTTTTTACCCCTAGAACCATCATCTAGAGTAGCTTTGATAAAGCCAATCTCATAAAGGCCATAGGAGCAAAATTATAATCTAATAACATAGGTTTATTTTTCTTTTATGTTTAAATAATTTTTTAATTTTTCAATTACAGTTGCTACAGAATATTACATTAGTTTCAAGTATACAACATAGTGTTTAGACATTTATATTGTTAGGTATGATAGATAGTAAAGCAACGCAGGGAGGAGGAGGGAGACACATCTCACCCACTAAGCTGCCCTGAGCCTGGTCCGATAACATTGGCATGTTCAGACATCACAGGAAACACCATGCTAACACAGGAGGAGGGCAGTCCTTGAAATTCTATGTATTGTCTCCACTATCCAGGCAAGAAAGCCTTTGAAACTGTGCTTTCATTCCAAGGCCTGAAAGCCAAGAATTCTCCCAATCCCCCAAAACTGGCACCACCTTTACCTTTTAATCAAGGTAAAAGTGACTTCTTCACCCCTATTCTCCAACTATATGAATCCTCAAAGCAAAGGACCTGGCACACACGCGCCTGTCACCCCAACATTTGGCCTCTGTTACTTTCACCACCCTTACCTTGCTTTGTCTATGCTTTTCGCCCCCCATCTCAGCTAGGCCCATTCTCTTTCATGAGAACGGATCACCAATAAACCCTGTTTGCACGCTAATAGGTTTGCTGACCTGTAATTCTTTACTGCGCCAGTAAGTAGAACCAAGTTTCTCCTGTAACAATATAACTTGCAAAGTGATCACCCTGATAAGTCTAGTACCCATCTACATCATACACAGTTATTATATTACGGATTATATTCCCTATGCTGTACATTAGGTCCCCATGGCTCTTTTTATAACTGGTTATTTGCACATCTCAATCCCTTCACCTTCTTCATTCATCCCCCAGAACTATCTCTCATCTGGCAACTATCAAAATGTTCTCTGTATGTATGAGTTTGTTTCTGTTTTACTTGTTCCTTTATTTTGTTTTTTATATTCCACAGGTAAATGACAATATATGGCATTTGTCTTTCTCAGACTAACTTATTTCACTTAGCACAATATCTTCAAGGTCCATCCATGTTGTCAAAATGGCAAAATTTCATTCTTTCTTATGGCTGAGTAATATTCCATTGTATATATGAACCCTCTTCTTTATCCTTTCTCTGTCAATGGACATTTAGGTTGCTTCCATACCTTAGCTATTGTAAATAATGCTGCAATATACATAGGGATGCATATGTCTTTTCAAATTACTATTTTGGATTTCTTACAGATAAATACCCAGAAGTGGAATTGCTGAGTCCTTCTTTGTTTCCTATTACAGCCTTTGTTTTAAAATCTGTTTTGTCTAATGCAAGTATTGCTACCCCAGTGTTTTCATGCAGATAGAAACAAAATAGGTTTATTTTCTTGCTACAACAAAGGAAGGTACTTCAAAGCAGCTGTGTAATAACTCATCAAACAAGGGAAGAGGCAGGGTTATTGTAGGATTCATGGAAAGAGTAAAGTTTAGGAAAATTTAAATGAAACAGTTTTTATTTGCTCAAAGTAAAGCAAGGGCTTGAAGTAAAAAGGGTTTTATATATCGTCTAGACTGCAAAAAAGACTCAAGGTTCGGTTTCCTTGGAAACTACAAAGTTAAGATAAATTTTAAATGTTTTATTTAGAAACTCCTCATCTATACCTCTGAGCATGAATTAGTAATTCCGGTTGCCTCAAAGTGACTCAGATTCTCTGTGTAAAATGGGCTATTCCATTCTAACTGGCATAGTTTTCAAACAACAAAGTATCTGAGATTCTATGACTTTAGAAAACAAAATAACTTCTCAACATTATGTCCTTTTGTTAATCAGCATTAAATCTTTTTGGTAGTTTAATTGTTTCCTCATTCCCCTCTCCATTAGAATTACCTCCTAAAAGACAATGTGGAATTGTAATCTCTACTCCCTATCTCTACCTAGTATCCTCAATATTCATTGAATACCTACTACCAACTAATTGTATACTATAAACAAGGGAAAAAATAAAGCAAAACCCCCAAACAAAAAAGGTTCCTGCCTTCCTTCAAGAAGCATCCCCCCACTTCACATAAAAATAATTAATGGATCATGCACAGGACACCCTTTTGATGAGATTGTTACTTGGAAGGGACCAGGCCAAGGCAGCTTTGAATGCTCTTGACTTTCTGCAGGAAATAACTCAAGATGTGAATCCAGGGGACTTTGAGAATGTTTATGAAAGCCTGGGACAATGAGACAAAAGAAGAGTTTAGAATGGAGGAAGTAAAATCATAGGAACAGGATTGAGCCCAGGCTGAGCTGCTTTAGCCCTTTGAAATGTTAGGCAAGAGGAAGGCCCTTGGGGCTTAAGAGGACAGTGGAAATTCGTGCCTGGGGTTCTGACCAGGTAACTCAGTTGGTTAGAGCTTCATCCACTCACCAAAAGGTTGTGGCACCTTTTTGTGCCCTAGTTGGGGCACATATGAGTTGGGGCATATATGAGAGGCAACTGACCAATGTTTCTCTCTCTGTTTCTTGTTCTCTTTCTCTCTTTCTCTCTTTCTCCCTCCCTCCCTCCCCACCCCCCACCCTCTCATCAGTAAACATATCTTCAGGTAAGGATTAAAAATAAAAACTCACATCTGGGGAAAGGGTGCAGCATGCTCAAGGGAGATCAGGTGCTGGTTCCCTTGTCTTAAGGTTTTTATCTGTTTTCTGCAGGTGGGGAATTTCAGGGGGTATCTCCACCAGAATATTCATCAGCTGTCCAGGAGTGTTCTTTAACATGCTGATGAATCAAATTGAGTATATATTAGTGTTGGGGATCATTCTCCAGCCAACTTCACCTCTGTCTTGGCTTTGACTGGCTCTAATTGAGTTTTTTGTTATTTATTCCCTGGTATTAATGGCACAAATTGGGTCTCTGTTGTGTATCTCCTTGACTAGGGTGATTTAACCTATGAGCTCTCAGGTGGGAGAGAAGAAATGCAAACCATCTGCTTCTAAATGTCTGTTTTTTTTTTAAGGAAGGTTAGGGTCTTGTAATTTATTAGCTGGCCATTAATTGCTCCGTCATTCATTTAAATATCTGTCTCAGTTTCCCCATTCCACTTGCCCCATTCCTAACTTCTTACTAACCTGCCTCAGGAAGATATCTAAGTTTCTGTATCTTGTTCACCTGACTAATAGAAGTAAAAGAACAAATGAATAATTTGTCAATGTTGCCACAAGCATGGAGCCTAAAATCAGGTATGTTGGCTTTAAATTGGCTCTACTCTCTGTGGCCAGTTATAATGAAATTGAAAATACACAGGCATGGAATACAGTCTTTTCATTGGAGAAAGGGAAGTTATTTCTCAACCTTCCCACAGTTGGAAGGGTATCTCTCTTTTCTTTCATTTATCTAATTATTAATGATCTTTCAAGGTTTTTATATAGTCCCAGAGTCTCTGCTAATCCTTCCTTAACTACCAGATACCACTGTGATTTATCTCAACTATGAGTTGCTTTTGTAGTTTAAATCAATATTAATCAGTATAAACTCACTGTCACCTCAGTGGCTAATTATTAAAGTTCCAAAGAGATCAGGTTTACTGATAGTACAGTATAATTATTTTCTTGTGACTATGATACTGTATAAAGCATGGGCAATAGATAAGTAGATCAGCTATAGTTGGTGTTTACCTTTGTATTCCAAGAAACTAGCTAAAGGAATTTGAATTAAAATCTGTTGAATAGATGGATGAGTAGGTAGATATAATTCGCTGCAGTTTGTGATAAATAACTTCATGCCCCTTTTGTCAGGTTATATATTTAAAGCAGCAATACACAGCAGTTTATGCACCTGCAATCATTTCAAAGTCATTGATCCAAATTGAATCCTGGATTTCTGATATTTGAAGGAAAACTTAAATTTCACTCTACTCAGGAAGGGTAATGAATGGTCTGTTTGAGAAAGTATAGCTAATGGGTATAAATAAATGGCAAGATTAGGATAACTCAACCCTTGGGAAAGGGAATACAAAGGGGAATTTTAGGAAGATTTTATTTAATACAAAAGATTTAGCCTAATTTTTTAGGTCGAGATAATGGAATATAAGTTAGGGTAATTGAAAGAGAAGAGGATGGGATGGAGGTAAGGAAGATACTTATAGAATGGTAGTGTTTTTAGTGGGGAGAGGTAAAAAGTAATATGCATAATAGCTTAGCTTTCTGTTAAAGAACCTCACCCTTGGCTATAAAAGATTAGCTTTCAGACTAGTACAAGTTGATTATAATTAGTAAGACAACTTTTTTTGTTTTAAAGAGAAGAAGGGAAACATCAGCATGTGGTTGCCTCTTGCACACCCCCAACTAGGGACCTGGCCCACAGCCCAGGGATGTGACCCAACCAGGAATCAAATTAGCAACACCCCTGGTTCAGAGGCCAGCATTTAATCCACCAAACCACACCAGCCAGGACAAGGACAACCATTAGTAAGACAATTATTTTTAATAGTAGGATCTATACTCTCTTTCTCATTTGTTTGTTTGTTTTTTTGTTTTTGTTTTTTGTTTTTTGTTTTTGGTATCATACACATGTAATATATAGGTGCTGACTGACAGAACCTACCTGATTCTCTTAATTGCCATTTTACCCTGAGTTTGGTATGAACCACAAGACGTGCTAAACAATAAATAAAAAGAGGTTGTGCATTTGTCATCCTCGGGTCAGTGTCAATCCCCTGAATAGATGGAAGAAAGAAGAGCCCACCCATGACCCTGTGTCTCATCCAATAGAATCCGAAATAAGCTAATTCCTATTAGACTGATCAATTCCACAAATAAAGCACATTGTATGAATTGAACCCACACACAGACAATACTAACATAGACAATTGGCCCTTCCTTTCCTCTCTAGCATCTCTTTCTCCTGCTCACCCATGCCGCTGCTTCAGTTCCTGGTGCCCTTACAAGTCACTGAGGCTGTAATATGGTTCTTGTGATTTACATCCCACAGTGCTCACAGCTAAAACAGTTAAAGCCTCCAGGGGTTTCACAGGCATTGCTTTAAACCTCTGCTTTTTATTTGTGCTCTTCCTTTAGGCTTAGAACAGGGTTTATTTGTCTCCCTCACTTTGATACCATGCATGATGTTTATCAAAGTGCCCTAGACATTAAGAACTGAATAAATGTTTACTGGATTTTAAAAAATAATGCCAGGAGATTAGACAATTTTCAAAGTCAGCAGACAACACTCTTTGCTATTTCTCCATCGAACATACACAGGGCTCAGAGGTGGCTATAAACACCAAATTGAGGAATTTACTTCCGGTCACCTACCTACTAGGGCCTATTTTCTGCAACCAATTTGCCCTAAATCTGTTGTACTGAAATTATTGCCCTTCTATTAAAAGTTAAAAGCCCAAAGGAAGAAATACTGACAGTGAAAAAAGACTTTTTATACTGTAGACAAAAAAGGCCAACAGCCTGAAGGCCTACAGCCTCTTTGGGAGCAGCTAAGGAAAACAGGGATCAAACTGGGGACTACAGTGCTCCCATGTGATGCGGGGTCAGAAACAGAGTCAGACACCAGAACAAAGAATGATGACAGTCACACACCAGCAGAGAGTCCAGCTGGAAGTCAGATGCCTGGACAAGTGAAGTAAGAAGTATGCTGACCAGGAGGTAGCAAGTGAAACTGATCCTTGCTGGTTCTCAACCAGAGATGATAAAGCAAAATTCCTGGGGAAACTTTTTTCCAATTAAATTACAGATTCTTCCTACCACCCCGGTGCTGGTCAGAGTCTCTGGGGAGAAAGATCTAAGAGGCCTATTTTGAAATGTGCTCTTCATAATTCAAAAACACTAGTTAACACGTTTTCCTTAATTAAGCCCCCATATATATAACTCTTTCAGTAAGAATTACTAGAGTAAACAAATGAAAGTAAAGGTAAGTATGGAAAGGCTTATCATAATAGTTAGGTGTTGAGTTCTAGAATGAGAAAGTAGTTTCAGCCTCACTAGGTGAGTCCTTTGTAACCTAGAATAATGTACTTGACTCTTGTAAGTCTTGTTTCATTTCCTGTTGACGAGAGAAAATAACAATACCTGATGTTGTGAGGACTGAAGTAGATGATCCCTCCAAGGTACCTGACACCAGTGCCTTTCATAGACTGAAGCAAAAAAAATAGGACTATAAATACTGGGTTGGCCAAAAAGTCCATTAAGTTTTTTCCATAAAAATAAAAGACATGTTTTTTATTTTCACCAAAGACTTTATTGATTTGGATATTTGTAATATGTCAGCTCCCATCTGCATGGTAGAACACTGATTGTTCTCAAATAATGTCTTGATTTGATTGCTATTAACTTCAACTGGTCTACATGACTGAGCATCATTCAGTGAGAAATCTCCAGCACGACACTTTGCAAACCACTTTTGACATGTTTGACCAGTCATAGCACCTTCTCCCTACACTACATAAATCTTATTTTGCATTTTTATCTCCCTTAAAATAAAATATAATATGCTGAAAAATGTTGCTTGTTTTCCTCTATCTTAAATATAAAAATGGCTATACAAACATTCACCAATTTTTTTAAAGATTTTATTTATTATTTCAGAGATGGGGGAAGGGAGAGAGGCAGAGAGGGAGAGAGAGACATCAATATATGGTTGCCTTTCACCTGCCTCTAGCTACAGACCTGGCTGGAGACCCAGCTTGCAACCTGGGTATGTGCCCTGGCTGGGAATTGAACCAGCGACCTTTGGGTTTACAGGCCAGCACTTCAAAAATTTACCAATTTTGATACTTTTTTTAATGCATTCTGATATGACAACTGTCACAATACAATCTAACAAAATTGTTTCCAATGAAGTTAAAGACAGCAACTCGCTACTAGAGCCATCTTACAGAAAAAACAAATGAAATTTTTGGCCAACCCAAAAGGAAGAGCAACACAAATTATACCCAAAAGCAATTTACTCTGCTCATACAGGGATTTGTTCAGGGAAAGTCAACAGTATACATGAGGAAATGGAAATGGAGGCAGCACAGGCATCTCCAAGATGCAGCTTCCTTCAAAGCAAATGAGCCAGAGCCACCAAGGAGCTATTTGAGGTGAAGGACAGTCCCATGTTAACCACTTTATCCCCTGTATTTATCATAGCATTCAAGAAATTTTTTTTTAATAAATAAAGGAAAAATTACTCATTAGCAAGCTGTATATTATGTCAGTAGAGCATCCTCATTTGAGCAATAAATACTAAGTACAGAAAAGAAATCTGAGGTAGCAACCTGTAAACAAAGTCACAGGCCCCAGTCACAGGCAGCAAACTTCCACAACTTCCAGGGTCCTTCTCCTTAGTCATGTTCAAATAGAAAAGGAAAAATCAGGTAGAAGTCACAGAAAGTGCTGATGATTACTCTTCAAATGTCAGAAAAAGTCTCTTCCATCTTTGTGTGGGTTTCAGTCATAACAGCATCTCAGAAAACCATAGAAGTTCACTTACATCCACTATTCAACCCCATGATTCCCCTCACCCCTTTCTGTACAACAACTAATATTAAGACAAAGAAAAATTTAGATGACCTATGACTGTGTGGAACAATGATCAGCACAATGTTAGTTAACACGCATTCCAAATAAAATAGACTCTAAATGATCAGTGAAAAAAAGTTAACTGACGTGCTTGTTGCTTGCACCTCTTCACTGCTTGATTTACCAAACCACTTAATGCTGAGGAAATTATTCAAATGATCATGAAAGATATTAATATATACAAATAATAACAAGAAGAATATTTATAATAATATTCACATATTGAACATTGAAAGTTTTATAATGATTTGGAAATATGTCATTTGAATTTACAGACTTAAGAAAAAATATTACAAATGAACATGCATATTTGAAAAATATTATAAGTGAACATGCATATTTTCATCTAAGTCTTGAATGTACTAAAATAATATCAGAATTTCTATTCAATGTAACAGACCTGCTGAGACAGATACTAGAGCTTCATTTAGCACTCTGTTAGTTTTGAACTACTCTATGAAGAGTCAGCCTTATCTCCAGGGACAGCATCTTTCCCATGCCCTTTGCACACATGGATTACACTTGGCTTTTTAACTGGGTATTTATTATGTATAAAGGTTGATTAAACCCTCAGTGGGAACTTGGATTGTAGTAAAGCCCACTTCAACTTCTCTAATTAGAGTTATTTAGGGCTTCCTAGTTAAGAGAATTGATACTGATTTTTTTTCTAGATAAAACTTTTACAGAACATTCATATACTCAGTGCTTTTCAAGAAAATGCAGGTTTTAAATCATGATTATATTTTATAGGAGTTGGTCAAAAAATGTGTCATAATGGTTGTGGTCATTTTTTCAAATAGTTTTGTTAAATTCTTTTAACAGTAGCTATAATGTTGACCCAGGATACCACAGTGAACTATAGTTAATTCAGTTCTCTTTAAATTTAACTGTTGGAAGTAGAGGAAGGAATACTAAGGTAAAAATAGCTTATAAGAACTCAAAATCCATTAATGTTGGTAGTGCATCACACAAATGCATTTAGAAATCAGGATCTGACAGATGAAAGAATCACATTGACAATGTTTACAACAAAATACATTTTTATACTATTGGCTTGACTATTCTCTTTTGAGTGGGGGTGGGGTGAGTGAAAAAGAGCAAAGGGGGACATTTTGGGACAAGTATAATAGCATAAACAATAAAATATTTTTAATTAAAAAAAAGAAAACCAAACTGAAATGTGACCTTAATTACTGACTGATTCTATCATAATGTGTAAATACCATTTACAGGCAACTGTGAACTTCATCTTATTGATTCTTCAGAGCATTGATCATTAAACCCATCTGCAAGAACAACACCAATTCTGGAGAAATGAGATTGGCCCAAGACTGAAATTCAAAATTATCTGATGTACCATTTTATTTGGTGTGCTAGGACAAGTCTAAGGTTCTAAAACACACTAGAAATATTATAAAAATAATTACCACAATAATGGCTAATATAGAGAGAATATTTTGTATGTGCCAGATACTTTTCTAAAATATTTATATATGTTAACTTATTTAATTCTTGCAATAATTCTACAAGATATCCACTATTATTTTCATTTACAGATTACAGGTTAGTAAATCACAAGAAAAGATATGTAACTTGTTTGAATAGAATACTGTATTTACCAGAATTTCTTCTAGGACAAGTAGTCTTTCTCAAAAGAACACTTTGATCATCCAGTTAGTGTAGAAAATGAGATTATCAATGGCTTCTAAATCAAACAAACACACACAAAGAATTTATTTTAAAAAATACACCTGAATAAACTCAAGATGGACAAAAGACTTAAACAGAAGCCACTTCACCCTAACAGTCCTAGGTGAAAACATAGGCAGTAAAATTGCAGACATCCCACACAGCAATATTTTCACTGATATTTCTCCTAAGGCAAGGGAAATAAAGGAACAAATAAACAAATGGGACTGTATTAAACTAAAAAGTTTTTGCTCAGCTAAAGAGAACACCAGCAAAATTAAAAGAGAACCAACTGTATGGGAAAACATATTTACCAATGATACCTCAGACAAGAGTTTGATCTCCAAAATTTATAAAGAACTTACACAACACCAGGGAAACAGACAGCCCAATTTAAAAAATGGGCAAAGGACCTGAAGAGACACTTCTCCAAGGAGGGCATACAAAGGGTCCAGAGGCATATGAAAGGATGTTCAACCTCATTAGCCATCAGAGAGATGAAAATTAAAACTACAATAAGATACCACCCCACACCTGTCAGAATGGCCATCATCAACAAATCAACAAAAAACAAGTGCTGGCAAGGATGTGGAGAAAAGGAAATCCTGGTGCTTTATTGGTGGGAAGCCGGACTGGTGTAGCCACTATGGAAAACAGTATGGACTTTCCTCAAAAAACTAAAAATGGAACTGCCTTTTGACCCAGCAATTCCACTACTAGGATTACACCTGAAGAATCCTGAAACACCAGTTCAGAAGAACCTATATACCCCTATGTTCATAGCAGTGCTATTTACATTCACCAAGTGCTAGAAACAACCTAAGTGCCCATCAGTGGATGGATGAATCAAAAAACTTCCATACACAATGGAATACTACACACAAAAAAAAAGAAAAAAAAAGAAAGAAGAAACTCCTACTTTTGGAACAGTGTAGATGGAACTCGAGAGTATTATGCTTAGTGAAATAAGCCAGATGGTGAAAGACAAATACTCTATGATCTCACCTAATACAAGAAACTAATGAACAAAACCAATAAGCAAAATAGAACCAGAAGCATGGAAACAAGGAACAGACCAACAGTGACCAGAGGGAAGTGGGGAGGGGGAGAAGAGGGTAAAGAAAAGGAAGGGTTTAATCAAGGAACTAGTGTAAATGACCCATGGACATGGACAACAAGGTAGGGATTGACTGTGGAAGAGGGGATGGGGTGGGTGGCTCAGGGGAGAGCAATGGAGTAGAAATGGGACAACTGTAATAGAACAACAATACATTAATTTTAAAAATGGTCACTAATTACCATCTCAAGAGGATGAGTCCTATTAACTGTGAGGCTTTGTGGGGCAGGCAAATTTTATTCCAAAACTAAACTAATCAGTGCCACACACTGTGCCCTTCAGTCCACTTACAGAGAAGCCTTGGGTTTTGAGGTGGGGATGTTTCCCCTCTCCGTTTTTATCTCCTGTTCAGAAGTTCATTGAACTTTATCACTTCTTTAAATTGAAAAGTTGTGGCCAGATGAGAAGAAATGAAAAAAAGAGAAGATACTAATTTCCAATGTCAAATTTACTTTGTAAACTTCCCACTGATGGAGCTATATCAAAAGAAGTTGTCCAATCTGAAAAACAAAGTAAAAAATAATAATGTCTGAATAAAATTGAAGTCCCAGAAAACTGTGGGACAAATTCAAATATATCAACATATGTGTAATAGTAATAATAGAATTAAGGAAGAAAATAAGGAAAATGTTTAAGAAAATAAGGGTTGAAAATTTCCAAGGTTTTATGAAAAAAATTATATAGATGCAAAAATTACAAGGAACCCAAATAAGATAAACACAAAGAGATATACATCTAAACATATCACAGTCAAGCCATTGAAAGCAAGAAAAATACTCTTAAAAGCAGCAAAAGAACAATGGCTCATGACACACCATGGAACAACAATATGATTAATGGCTTACTTCTCAACAGAGACAATGGAAGCTAGAAGGCGGAGGAATGACATATTCAATGTGCTGGCGAAGAAAAACAATCTGTCAACAAAGCAAAACCATCCTTCAAAAATGAAGGTGAAACAAAGACAGTCACAAATTAATAGAAACTGAGATAATTCATTTCAAGCAGATAGGCCTTACAAGAACTACGAAAGAAAATCTTTCAGGCTAAAAGAAAATGACACTAAAGAGAAACTTGAATCCACAGGAAGAAGTGAAAAGCAGAAGTATGAAAAATATGTGAGTAAATATAAATGCCCATATGTCATGGACTGACCATGTTCCACCTCCAAAACTTACATGCTGAGATTCTAACCCTCAATGTGATGGTATTAGGAGGTGGCACTTATGGGAGGTGATTATGTCATGAGAGTGGAGCCCTCATAAATGGGATTACTATCCTTGTAAAAGAGACCCTAGCCCCTTCTGTCATGTGAAGTTCCAGCTAGAAGATAGCTGTCAATAACCAGGAAGCAAGCCAGCTTTAAGAATATCACAGTTTTAAGAACTGAGAAATGAATGTTAGCTGCTTATAAGCCACCCCTCCCTGGTATCCTGTTAACAGCAGCCTGAGCTGATGAACTAAGATACTATATAAATACTTATTTTATCTTTTCTTCTCCTAGTTTCTCTAAAAACATAAAGCTTTCTAAAAGCAATAATTATAATATTGATAGTTAGGTTTGTAATATTTATAATATATGTTAATTTGGCACAAAGACTAGGGAAGGAAATGGGGCTACAATGAAGCAAAGTTTCTGTATTTTACCAGAATTGCATTGGTATTAACCTGAAGAAGATTTGAGTAAGATAATATGTATATTATAATCTCTAGAGCAATCACAAAATAAACAACTCTAAAAATATAGATAAAAATCAACAGAGAAATGAAAATGGTATGCAGAAGAATATTTATTAAACAAAAAAGAAGATATCAAAGGAAGGGCAAATGACATGAAACTTATAGAAAAATAATAAAATGTCAGATGTAAATACAAACATAGCAATCACTATATTAAATAGGAATGGACCCAAAATAATCTAATAAAAAGGCAGAGATTGTCAAATAGAGTAAATATTCAACCATATATCATTTATATGAATACACACAAATAGGTAAAAGTACATGGATGGAAAAAGACAAATGGAAAATGCAGTCATAAAAGATCTGGAGGCATTGTATTAATACTAGACTTAATATATCTAAAGCAACATTTCTAGAAACAAAGGGTAATTTTATAATAGTCAAATGATTAATACATCAGGAAAATGTAAAATTATAAAAGTATATACACCTGACAACTTAGTTCCAAAATGCATAAAGCAAAAACTTACAGTACTGAAAACAGAAATAGACAATTCAACACTAGAGCTATTTCAATATCCCTCCTTTAAATTAAAAGAGTTAGACATAAAGTCTGTAAGAATAATTAAAGATGTGAATACTATCAATTGAATTGGCATTTTTAAGAATAGTTGGTATACAATATTATATTAGTTATAGTAGTTTTAGGTGTGCAATACAGTGATTCAGTATTTTTATGCCACACTAATTATAATAATCATCTGTTATCATGTAAACTTACCACAATAATATTGGTTATTTTTCCTGTTACCTTTTTATATCTAAGATTTTTTTCATTATTTTTAGAGAGAATGGCAGGGAGGGAGGAAGAAAAACAAAGAAGCATCAATGTATGGTTACCTTTCACTGGCCTCCAGCTAAGGACCTGGCTAAAGACCTACCTGGCTTACTACCTGGTTATGTGCCCTGTTTGGGAATCAAACCAGAGACCTTTGGGTTCACAGGCTGGCACCTATCCACTGAGCCAAACCAGCCAGGGCTTCCCATTACCTTTTATGTCCATCCCCCAAATCCTGCCCCTCTGGCAACCATCACTTTGCTCCTTTTCTGAATCTGTTTCTGTTTTGTTTTATTTGTTCATTTGTTTTGATCTTTCAGATTTCACATATAAGCAAAACCAAATGATATTTATCTTTCTCTGATTTATTTTACTGAGATAATATCCTGTAGTTCCAACCATATTGTCCCAAATGACAAGATTTTCTTTTTTCATTGCTACATAATATTCCACTGTGTGTGTGTGTGTGTGTGTGTGTGTGTGTGTGTGTGTGTATACACAATGTGGGCCAAAGCAGGTTTACAGATGTTCATACAGAAAATATGATACAACAATAATGAATAATACAACAATAAAATGTGTTTCATGTACTTAAAACTATAAGCCTACTTTGCCCCACCCTGAATACCACACATGAAACGTCTTCTAGAACATGCCATATGCTAACTAACATGTTACACCATGTGTGGTATCAACTACCATGTGCATAGTCATGGTGTCTTAAGTCAGTTTGTCATGGTAGAATGGGAACATTGGGAAGTCCTGAATTTGAATCATGGTTTAGGAATTTACTAGTTCTTAAATTTTGGACAAGCTACTCCACCTCTCCAAAACTATGGATGATAATATAGCCTACTTCATAGTTTGTTGAAAGAATTCAAGATAATATGTGGAAGCATAGTATCTATAAAACAGAAATGGCTCAATAAAAGGAAACTATCATGGTTATCATTATCATTAACATCCAGAAGTAGCAGTTACTGTTTATGTATTTCGCAATCTTAAGCAAGAAGAAAAATCTAGTCTCTGAGTGATGAGATAACAACCACTGGAAAGAAAAAAACTGATAATGGATGGAGCTGAAGTCATAGCACAATATACTACTGAGAGTTGAGAAAACAAGAAAGGAGGAACAGCCAGTAATGGAAGAATTGAGTCATCTCCAAAAAATGTTGCTTACTTTATACATTTTATACAGGGTAGAACTTGAAAATTGTCCTCCTGTTACCCTCAGAAGAAATTATTGGCCTAAGTTCTAGAATAATGCTCAAAATACACAAACATAAGCACACATCCATGCACATATACAAATACCCAACACATACTTAATTCAAGTACTATACCTAACGATATCTTTTATAAAGAAAGGCATTTAAATGGAATTTCGTTTTTAGTAGAGAAAAAACATAGTCTGATTAAATTAATATTCTAAATTTAACAATGAAAAAGTCATGAATGCTCATGTGTGTAGCTGAATTTTTTTCAAACAGGCACAATTTGATTGTTTATAAAGCATCTGAATGGTAGGGAGGAGCTTGGTAAAGCTCCTTAGTGAAGAGTCCAATATACCAAACATATTTCCATACATTGTGAGTCTTTGGGCCTAATTACAGGATCAGTTATTAGCCAAGATAATTTATGCTATGTTTTCTGAAGGCAAGTGCCAGTCCAGAATAACTAGGAAACAGCTTTTTTTCCAAATTCATAATAAATAGCAACAATTCTCTCATGCTTATACTTTTATTTATGTACTTGTACCTGGAAAATAATGGCTACCTTTGACTGGGACTTAATGAGTAGATAAAAACAATAAACACCATTCAGTATATTCAATATAGATTCAATATAGATTTAATTCAGTACAGATTTAAGTAGTCATCTCTAGTTTTCTAAGAATTTCAGATAGTGTAGTGTAAAAGAACAAACAAACAAAAAACTGATTTTATTCTGCAAGGAATCAGAATTAAATATCTTCCTATTTTTCTTTGGGGCTCAGGCAGGAGAGAAAAAGAAAACTGAATTTCAGAGAAGTCACTCATTCAAAATCAAACGTTATTGTATTACTAGTGTTAGGAGCCAAGTTTTCTATGTCTAGAGGCAGAAATGTTTTCATGTCAATTCTTATTCTCTAGCCCATCTCACAGTCTTGTTTTGAGAAGAGTTCCAATCTGACTAATCTTAAATATTTTTAAATTATAATTTTATAATGAAGTATATCACTTCTATACATTTATTGAATTGACAATTAAATCACCTTCTGGAAAATAGAAACATTGCTATTTTGGAGATTCTCTCTTTTTTTTTTTTTAATCTTTATTGCATGTTTTTCCATTACCATTTAGTCCCCTTATACCCACTTTCCCCAGAAATCCCCACACTTGTCCATGTCCATGAGGTTCTCTTTATCTTTGCTTCTTTTCTTCTGTTTGTAATTTCTCTCTCCTTTTTGTCAATGCTGCCTCAGGAAGGCATGTTTTTCATTGTGCATATAATCTCACGTTAGTGAGGGCTGTCTTTGAAGTAGTAGTATAGGCCCAATATTAACCCTGATTAACATGTCAGAGGTTCTGCCTAAATGGTTTATCTAGATGGTTTTCAGGGTCATAAACATTTCATGCAGCAAATATTATGTTAAATATTTTTACACCTACAATTTTGTGTAAGCCTTACAATTACTTTATAATGTAATTAATAACATTAAATCTGTTTTATAAATCAGGAAAATAAAATTATAAATATTAAATTACTTGCCCAAGTTTGCACTACTAATTTATTGTTGAGCTGCAGTTTAAATACCGGCAATAGGACTCCAGAATTATACCCTTAACCACTCGCCATATGGTTGGCTTAGCTTAAATGCTCCCAGAGGTTGAATATTAAGTCGCCAAGACTTGAATGATTAACTGGATGTGATGACTAAGAAAACAGAAGTAATTACTGCAAGATTGATGCTCAATCTATCACTCAACAGCACATCAGGCTCCTTCTTCAACAAGGCATCATTATTATCTTTTGTTCCTTCCAACTTCCATACAAGGATGATGATTATATCTGAGATCAGTAACTTTTCTAGGTGCACTATAAATGATCAAATGAGAGTGAATATTCAGCTACATAAGTAGTAAAGCATCAAGTTATGACACATATTTCACTTACATTTAATAGCCCATTAGCAGGAAGGAAACATTTGAACTGAAGACACCTAAGATTATTTTTGTGTGTTGAGATGATTATTGAATATTAAAGAATGAATTCAATGCCACATTTGAATATTTGAAAAATGATCACTGCTATTCTAATTAACATGTAAACAGGTCTCATATTTAGGATACTTTCTATTAGAATAACAAAACTTTTGCATTCACTTTATCTTAGTTTGCCCTTCCAGATCCATTTTCAACCTTTCTGTGCCCTATTTTCTGCTTTGGAAGGTTGACTTCTAAGTCAAGGACTGCTGTCACTAGCTTCCTTGCTCTCTGGCGTCCAGCATTCAACCACTGGGAAATTCTGGCAAGGTATCAGAAGGTAGGGACATAAATAGGTCAAAAATTTATTCCCCCTACTCCCTTGCTGCCAGCATGGCTTGGCAGTGGTTCATTCCTCTTGTCTACAGCCACAATTCTTGTCAGAGCTGTATTTCCTGAGATTTCAGCTGACTCTTCCTCCCCTTGCCACTTAATGCCTAAAAGTGGTGACGGCTTTTCACTTGCACTAGCCTATGCTTCTGGCTGGTTTCCTTATTCCTTCCCACATCTCTATAGAGAGTCCGTCAGTTAAACTTCAGCTGTAAACAAACAAGGAAACCACAACCTCCTCTCCACCGCAGAAATGGCCTCTCACCACAGTACAGTGTCCATAACATAATCAATGCACTCGACAAGTGCTTGCTAGTCTTCCTGTGTTCAACAACTATACAGTGACCCACTCAAGAGCCCATAGACTATTTCCTGATTAAAAAAAAGAAGACTCTGCAGTATAAAAGCCTGAATTGTAAGAAGTTTCTTACTGAAGAAAAGGTTTTCATTCCTTAACTGAAATATGAATTGGGAATTAAAAGAGAGAATACTTTTAGCCACAAGAGCTGTCTTCTTTTATTCTCTTTTGAATCAGTTTAAAAGTCACTTCTTTTGGATAGTTGAAGTCATTTCCGAAGAATTATTTTGCCTTAATTACAGAGACTGTCATCTTCATAAGTCATTAAGTCTTTATATCTTAATTTTATTAAGTATAGCTATAAGAAGTATATTTTCAATTTTAACATTATTTTAGAGAACAGAGAGAAGGGAAAATGAAAAGAGTAAAGGCAAAGGAAATCATCCTCCTATTAGCATAATATTGAAGATTTTTCTTTCTAAGTAAAATATTACTTCTGGAAAATTCTGCTTTAACTCTACTGAAGGAAAAACGTAGAAAGTCAAGGCATATTCATTCAAAGAAATATAAAAACAAGCTCTGGATGGTGGCACAGTGGATAAGGCACTGGCCTGTGAACCCAAAGATCACTGGTTTGATTCCCAGCCGGGGCAACATAACCAGGTTACAAGCCAGGTCTCCAGCCAGGGCTGTAGCTGGAGGCAGGTGAAAGGCAGTCATACATTAATGTTTCTCTATCTCTCTTCCTCTCTCTCTTTTCCTCTCTCTGAAAAATAATAAATAAAATATTTAAATATATATATATATAAACAAAATGACATGAGTGACAGCTTCAGAACTAATAAATTTTTATTGTTGAATATGAGGAAGCAATGGAAGCTTTTGAAGATCTTACAGGCAATATGACAAAGAAACATTTATTTGAAATGTATTATGTACTTGAGTACTATGTTATGTTTCATACACTCTATCTAATACTCCAAAATATTAGCTAAAATTATAAAGCACTTTGCAAATACCAGATATAGATCTAAATACTTTACACTCATTAACTTATTTCATTGCTCACATCAAACCTAGGAGATAGGCACTACTATTACCTTCACTTCACAAATGAGAACACTAAGGCAGAAAGAGGTAGGGCAACTTGCTGAAGATTATACATCTATTAAGTGGTACAGCCAGAGTAAAAACCCAAGAACTCACTCCAGAATTGATCTAAACATTCTGTTTTAATCATTCTCATTTTACATTGGGAGAACTAAGATTTGGACTTTTAAAAATAATTAGTCCAAGTCACACAGCTAATAAGTGATTGTGTTCTTTTACTAGGGCTATCGTAACAAATTATCACAATCTGAGTCTTGAACAACCAAAATGTACTGCCTCATAATTCTGAAGGCTAGAAGTCCAGAATCAAGTTGTCGACAGGGTTGGTTTTACTGAAGGGTATGAGGGAAAGATCTGTTCCAGGCCTCTCTCCCTGGCTTGGAGAAGGCCATACTCATGTTTCCATGGTATTCACCCTGTATGTATGTTTATCTATACATTTTCCCTTTAATTCATAGGCCAGTTGTAATTGGATTATCTCTGGAAGGACTCTAAATTCAAATGAAGTCCGTTCTAAGGTACTGGAGATAAGACTTTAACATATCGATATGGGGAGGGGGCGGGAATTGAACCCACAACAATAATTTGAGCCAGGCTCAATTCTAAATGTACTCTCAACTTCTGACAATGCAATTAGATAAATGAAAACCTCATTCTCTCAGCAACTGTCACCTATTTAAAACCCCAGGATCCAAACATGTGCGTTGACTAGTGACAGAGATGAGCTGAGACCACTGTTCTTCAGATGCTCCTAATAGGTAACACCATGTTCTTTCTGGGACACATGGCTTCTACATTTAGGACTCCAATTCTCCCAGTGAAGGAAGATGATAGATGAATGGCATGACCATTTTTCTTCTATTAGTCGCAGACTCTCTTGAATAATGAATTCTGAGAACCTATCTAAGCCGTTTGTCTCTGCTCTTAAATCACTTGACCAATAGTCACAACACTGGCAGGTCCAGCAAGAGCTGCTGTCACACATGTAGAAACAAGCTTCCTCATACACCCTCTGAAGCTCTGTGAAGATGTAAGTACCTTTAAATGAACCCAGATTTGTTTTTCTTAGCATTTCATTATTTGAACAAACAGAAAGTGCATTCCCTTTATGCTAATAAACTAACAATCTTATTTTTTTACTTTCTCAAATAAAAGACAGCTTTTCAGTATTCTGCAACTAGGAGATGTGATTCTGGGAGTGTTAAGTGCAGATGCTTCTTTTATGAAAGAACAGAGATTATAGGGCTGCAATGTTCCCCTTAAAATCATGTTTCACTACCATTGTATATTTATCATTATTATTTTAAGAGGAAAAAAAATAGATTCAAATGCTGAGCCAGTATTTTTAAGTCTCATATTAGCAAGCTTATTCTACAAGATTAGTTTTGGGTATTCCATAAAACCTGAAGCAATTATTTAAATCAGGGCCTAAAGCAGGGATTGTACTTTGCATATCCATTTTCAACACGGCTGTATTTGTTCATTAGCAAATACAAAAATCTGACCTTGTGTTTTAATCACTGCTCAATAATAATAATAATAACAATAGTAGACACTCTGAAAATTCAAAGCCAAATTTCTCAGAGCAGCATTACTGTTTTCTGAGAATCTTGCCATACGTCTAGATTTTTAGGCACTTTATATACATTTTATCTAATATACATTTTACCCATTTATTTAAAGCAATTATGCAATCCAGTTCTAAGTCTCCCTATTTCACAGATGAAGAAAATGAGACACAAGGGACTGAGTAACAGCTCAGGGAATGATATTAGGTATGGAAACCAACATTTAAAACCTAATTCCTCTTTCCTGATGCCTCCACTATAGTGCAGGGACCCAAAGAGGTAGCTAGCCAGCAAAAGCTCGCCTTTGAATTCTGAAGAAAAAGAAGAGTTCTACATATACCAGACAGGATTCAGCAGACCAGAGGCCCATGTAGGAAACTGTTGTTAAAACACAAGGGGTCAATTGTGAGCAAATGCCGAGTTCAGAATATACTTGGTCAGAAACAGCCTGGTGAGCAGACCTGCAGGACCCAAAGCCTCAGACAGAAGCTGATTCTGTTTTGCCAGATTAAAGCTGCTGGCAGGTGGTCCTTGATCTGCAGTAGGTATTTGGCTGTAATTTAAAAAGCATAATGAGGCTCATAGGTGATTCCTTCAGCAAAGAAAGAGACAGAGATGTGAGTATTAAGACACCATGTTCTTCAAACGAAAAGTGGCAGAGTGGCACCGCCCCAGCAAGCATCTCCCTAGGAAGGCTCCTCTCCAAGAACCTAAAGGCTGGATTAAATCGTTTCTTTGGTCTTTCCAAATCTACCACAAATCTACAGAAAGATTCCAGGCACTGAACACCTTGAACATCCTGGCCAATTCAACCACATTCCTTTGTGTCCATTTGTTTGTTTATATATCTGCTGGAAACTCTACAAAAACAAAAGCAGTTCTTTCAAAATGAAGTAGCACATCAATTCTTACTAAATAGGATATGTGGTACGCCCCAGGCAAAATGATTTAGAAGTGGTTACAGTGTGTCTTGTAAATTCGTGTTTATAATTTGTAAGGAAATTGTTTATAATTTATAAATATATATATAATATCTATAAGTTTATTTTAATTGAAATACATTATTTTTTTAGATTTTATTTATTATTTTTAGAGAGAGGGAAAGGGAGAGATGGAGAGAGACATTAGTGTATAATTGCCTTTCACCTGCCTCCAGCTACAGAGCTGGCTGGAGACCTGGCTTGCAACCTGGTTATGTGCCCTGCCTGGGGAATCAAACCAGCGACCTTTGGGTTCGCAGGCCGGCACCTTATCCACTGTGCCACCAGTCAGGGCTGTGAAATATATTCCTTACATATTGTTTAGTTTCAAACTAGTTAAAAACATACATTTTCTTCCCAGTTGGAAAGATTTATGATGGCTCATTATCCTGACAGAAACCCTGGCAGGTAAGAAAGTAGTTTCCGGCCCTGACTGGATGGCTCAGTAGGTTGGAGCACTGTCCTGTACACCAAAATTGCAGGTTCAATTCTTGGTCAGGGCACATACCTAGGTTGTGAGTTTGATCCCCAGTCAGGGTGAGAACGGGAGGCAAATGATTGATGTGTCTATCTCACATCAATATCTCTGTCTCTCACTCTCACACATCTTCTCTCCCTAAAAATCAATATAAAACATACCCACAAATCCTTGGGTGAGGCTTTGAAAAAGAGAGGAAGTAAGTTGTTTCTGGGGCTACTGTTCCACCATGGTATCGATACTGATTTTTTCCTTCTTACAGAAAGTACTCATTTCAGTATCTCTGTCAAGACCCCGCTGTCTTTTTAATGATAACAGAGTGATGAACAAGGAAAAGGAAACCATTAAAAATAACTTGTCTGCTCTTTGGATTTTCAAGTTGTTCATTCAACTGAAAGGTGATTTTTGCAAGAGATGGAGCAAGGTTGTTGATAACAATTTTCAGGTTAGGGCGATTCGGATACACATTGGTCTGGTGCAGGAAAAGCTCAAGAACACTTGTGACAATTTTCATTGTCCTGTGGTAATTGAATGAGGTAATCCTGACTCAGCAGGTCAAAAGGGAAGGAGAAAGTGAGGATTTTTCCCCAGATAACTTTGGAGGGAATGGGTGGGTGGGGAGGGGGACAGAGGGGAGCAAAAAGGGGTTGGCTGTAATACAGCAACAATAAAATTAAAAAAGAAAAAAAATAGATAAGATAGGGTTTGTGAGGAGTTTCTTGCCTTTTGTTTTTTTGTTTGTTGTTTTGTAGAAAAGGAGGGAAAACACAACTTAAACCAAAATGGAAGGGTTACTCACAATTTGGAGGTAAAAGAATCACAGTGAAGTGATTTTTGAAATCAAAATTTCTTTGCCTGCATTCAGCAGAGGCCAGCCAGCCAGCTCAAAGACATTCGAGATCACTGATGTCATGTGAAAAGGTGACAGTAGGTGTCACTGGGCCTGAAAGGAAATTTAGCTGGGGGTGGGTTCCCCAGAGGCTCCACTTCATTTCTCTTGTTTGCTTCTCTCTGCACCATTTCTCTTTTTTCTCCATTTCTTTTACTCACATTACTGTATTCCCATCTCTGCTTACCTGTGGCTTTCACAGGTCAGGATCCAGCACTAGTCTTTACCCAACATGAACTTTCATCTCGGCCTTCCCAGTTCCAAATTCCCAGGAACAAAATGGAATCAACCAGGAACAGATGCCAGTGCCTAGTCAAGTGGCTCTCGTAGGGAAACAGATCACAGGACACGAATCTGACTACCTGTGTGTACAGATACGTGGTTGCTAGGAATGCTTCAATATGAGAAATAAAAAAATGCATTTCCCAGCCTATCTGCTACGCTGAGACATCTGCATCAAATTTAAGCCAACGCCTACCTACAAAACTAGAAAATTACTGCCTTTCCTATTAGTAATAGGCAACGTTTCTACTTTGGAGTCCTACTTTGCCTTACAGCCCAGCAGCCTCTCTCTTCTTTCTGTGGTCGAAAGAGCTACAGACCAATTATAGTCACCTGGGATTTTAACCCACCTGGTTGTATGGTCATGGTAAAAAAAAAAAAAACCTCTCTATACACCTGTTGTGAGAGAGAGCGAGCGAAAGAGAGAAATTAAACCAGATAATCTCTGAGATATCCTCCAGATAAACTGTGTCTGTAAAACATTTTTATTCTCAGTTATTTTGATAGATTCAGCAATTAACTCAGTTTGGTGGTAATTGCCAAAAATAACTTCAGCTTCTCTCTTTATCAAATTGGTCTATTTCCTAATTAACTCTCTCCCACATCACTAGTTTTCACCCCATAATGCACACCACCAATAGTGGCCTGAACGTGTCAGGGACATTCCTCTGTGTACTTGTTACTGCTGTTCTCTTAGCCAAGGCTATGCCCTTTGCATTCTTTCCTACTAACGAAGTACTGCTTATCTTTCAAGACCCAGTCAAAATGTCTGCAGCCTGCCCTGATAACAAGAATTAATTGTTTTTTCTTATAAGGCACAAGTGACTAATGCATCTCTTTTAGCATGGATTTCATTTGGCTTTAAACTATACTTATTTGCTAATTTATTCCACATTGCTTACTAAGTAATAAATCCCTAAAGCACGTGGATTATTTCTTAGGCATCTTTGTGCCTAGCAAAACATTTAGAATAGACACTGAATGAATAAATGAATGAAGAGAACCTTCATTAACTAAAATGATCTAAAATGAGGAATCCAACATTCATGAAAGTGGAAAACATTTTAAAACAATGTTTTGGAAATTCTTTTATGCTCTAATGAAACTTTAATTTTCATAAATAATATCATCACTTGATACTATCAATATTATATCTAATCATGGTAACTAGATCAGCAAAAAATAATTTTAATTATCTTTTTCTTCGCCATCATAATTTGGTTTTGTATTTAAGCATTCAAATGTTTGAGATCAATTTTCTTTGCTCATTGTCATGAAGCAAGATGAACTTTAATGGAAATGTTAAATGTTCTTTATTCAAAATCCTCTTTAAAAAGGAAATATTTCATCTACCCTGCCTTTTACACCTGCTCTCTAACCATGGGTACCTGACCTTGCTGTATTTCTGACTTTATCCTCATGACATTTAGCCAGTTGCTCTAGCTTCATCTTATAAAACATGGTGAGCTCAATATGCTTGAATGCAAGACCATCATCTCTGTTGACTCAATGGCTGTGAGTAGTTAGTTCTAAAGAGACAAATGATATCCTTCTTTTGGGTATTTCTCCATTGCATCAATGGGTGTCCTCAGATCTGGCACTGGAGTTAAGGGTTTCTTATTTAGAAACTATCAATACCTTATTACATGGGTTTGTAATCAATCCCTCACTCTGTTGTTTTTGTCCCTATAGCTGCTTGACGTTAAAAATGGTGAACAGCCCTGGCTGGTGGCACAGTGGATAAGGCACTGGCCTGAGAACCCAAAGGTCACTGGTTTGAATCCCTAGCCAGGGCACATAGCCAGGTTGCAAGCCAGGTCTCCAGCCAGGTCCATGGCTGGAGGCAAGTGAAAGGCAACCATACATTGGTGTCTCTCTCCCTCTCTGCCCCTCTCCTTTCCTCTCTCTCTAGAAATAATAAATAAAATTTTTACAAAATAGGAAAAAATGATGACCAAAAGATTATAAGTAACAAGAGGGAATTTGCCTGTGATTTCTAAAATCACCCACTACTTCTCCAACCTAAGTTAAAACTGGGTTTCCCCCACCACTATTACTTGTTGTAGTGCACTATCTTCACAGTTAGTGCTATTGCTTTCTTTCCTCCATTGTAGGACTGGTCAAAAAGTGAGATAGGTTTTGAGATTAATTGTTATCTTCCTTGATTATACTCCTTCAAAGTAGAATAGATTCTCATCTAGTTGAACAAGCTATGTTACTGTAGTTGGAACAGGGGGGAAGAACAGTAATATTTTAATGTTTCCTCCAATCTAACAATTATATGTCATGAAGAAATGAAAATAGTTTACTTCAAAATATAAGACATTCATAAGTAAGACCACAAGGTAGCCCAAAAACTTGAAACTGAGAAGACCCTGTGAATAAACCACCAATCAAATGATGTAATTAAACATAACTGAGATGCACCTGCAGTTGTATGAAATTTCATTATCTGCATTGTCCTCTACTGGCAATGAAACAAGAAAGATGATATGACTAAAATGAAAATGGTGAGCCTGGAAATAAAAAATGAAAAGCCACAGAATGAAGAGGAAGCACTATTTATATACCCCCCCTCCAGATTGAGAGACTATGTCTGGGAGACACTCATCCAGGAATTAGAGGAAAAATAACTCTGTTATGTTAGAAAAATAAATCATAGAACATCAACATATTCTAAAGAAAAACTCCTCATTATTATTCTCCTGTATGTTCATTCATCCTACACTCACTAAAAACACCTTCTAATGATTAATTTGACAATAATAGAAGGATTTACCTCAACAAGGAACTTGAATATTCCAGTTAATGAAAAAGAATATTACTTATTATATATTAATACACCAGTCTTAATTTATTCATTGGTCTTCTATAACCTCAGTTAAATGAATAATTTTTCTTAATCTAAGCAACACAAGGTAGCAGAGATGACTGTGAATATGCAAATTAAGGATCATATGCTGAACCACAGAAAAAAATGCATGAGATATTGGCAAGCACTGAGACCATCCTCTATCAATAAAACAAACTCATCATTACTCTGCCATTTTCACTTTATCTTAAAGTTGTGCAATGTACATTGATAGATTCCTTTTCAGGTAGTTTTTGATTTGGGTCTATTGCAAATAGTGCTGCTATCAAGTTTGGAGGTATGTTTTTAAAAACAGAGTGGCTAAGTGTGGGTGTGATCAACGAAAGTAGATACTGCCCAAAACAGGTTTTTCAAGTTGTAACTAATTTTTTCTCTCACCAGGAATATGAGTTACCATTACTGCATCTCTTCATGAGTGCTTTATTATCCTCTTTTAATCTGTAATAAAAAGTATGCTCCTTTGTGTGTTTCTAGTACATTGATCTACAAATATTTTTAATCAAAAGTTATGAACTAAGTACATAATTTATTGCATCAAATATCATATTAAATTGTCATTGCTATAAGAACTCTCATGATATAGTGCAGTAAGTGATACAGAGATTTAAGTAAGCATATCTATTCTACCAATTACTGGTAAGTAACAAGTGACAACAGTGATTTCCTAGCAACTAGAGCATTAATGCAAATTGGAAAATTTAGAAACCTCATTCATTTCTTCAAGGTAGAAAAGAGAAATAATTTCAGCAACACAGTACAATATGAGAGTCATTCATTTATTTTTTAAAAATGTTATTTGGGAACTTGGATTAGAAATTTTTAAAGTCCCTAATGAAAATTCCTTTTTGGTTTGACAGTGATTAAAAGAATGCCATCAAGCAGAACTTCACTTGAAAAAAATAAAAACTCCTTTCTTCTGAAAAGGAATGTTGAAGACAATTATGCAAATGTGCAGAAAAAGAGAAAGACAAGGTTATAAGCCTTTTAATATAATCAAAGACTGAATTTTCTAGCCAAACTCATATTATATTGCTACTATGCTATAAATCTAAAAACAATGGTAAAACAAAGCAAAATTGTTCATGCCAGTTTTCTGATCTTAATCTAAGACAACTGTGACCCCTACTGTCCACATATGTTTGTACATTTAAATTCTCAAGTCAAAGTTCAGCATCATTACTGAATGGTCTCTGAGCTTCTTATTTAAAAGGCCACAAGAGTGGAAATCAATGCAACATCTAAAGAGATGCCTCTGATTCTCAAGAAAGAGGCTTCAGAAAAATTTGAAGGAAACAGAAATGTGTCAGCATGGAATAGTTCTATTTTTCCCAAAAGCTTCCCTGCAAACTAGCCATGGGCATTTCACCTGTTCCTCTCTCTCTCTCTAACCCCCATTTGTTATGGCTGAAGTTATGGTGTAAAAAGAGTGCCTCAATATATTAAATCTAAAAGAGCATATTAAGAAATGCTGTCAGCCGAGCTGCAGCTCCTATTTTGATTATTTGTTTAGTTTTCTTAGTATTAACTTGGGAGTTAATACCTGTTTACCCATACAGAAAAAAACCACTTAGCCTATTAGTGGATAGGCCCTCCAGAAACCTTGGCAGAGTTTTAATGTAACATTGAAAGAGAAAGATTAACTGATCATTTTGTCAGACTAAAGCATATTTATTTCCATATGCAGTTTAGAATGAAGGGTATGAATAAGGGAATTATTATTATTAGTGAGTATATTCAATGTGACAGTTACTATACCAAGAGCTTCCACTTATTTTTGAAAGTTAACATTTGGATTTTTACAAGCTACTGATTACAATCCCAATTTCAAAGAGGCTACATAAACTGTCAAAGATTATGTGGTGGTTAACTGAAAGACCCAGGACCCAACTCACATCACCCTGACTCCAAAGGACAGGCTCACATTAAACCATCCTGCCTCCCACATTCTATCAGGTTCAGAGTTCAGAAAGCAGCACAGACATCAGCAGTTGTAACAAATGTACCACTCTGATGGGGAATATTGACAACGGGGGAGACTAGGCATATAAGGTGGGGGACAGGAGCTTTAAGGGAAATCCCTGTACCTTCCTCTATGAACCTAAAACTGCTGTTTATAAAAAATTGTCAGCCCTGCTGGTGGCTCAGTGGATAGGCACCAGCCAGTGAGCCCAAAGGTCACTAGTTCAATTCCAACTCAGGGCACATAGCCAGGTTGCAAGCCAGGTCTCCAGCCAGATTCATAGCTGGAGGCAGGAGAAAGGCAACCATACACTAAGGTTTCTTTCCCTTTCTTCCTCCCTCCCTGCCCTTCTCTCTAAAAATAATAAATAAAACATTTTTAAAATTTTTGTCTTCTTTTAAAAATCATAAAGAAAAAGACAATTTCTTCAAAAACCAATAGGATATGTTTTTCCTAATGCTCATAATATAATTCAACAAATACTTATTTATTGTCACTCTGTAACCAACCAGGATGTTGCCTTACTCTAAAGAGAAGTCAAAGTGTAAATACACATCACAGAGGGCAAAGGACAAAAACAGTTAATTCCCAAAAGGGAGAAATACCTAAAAATTCTGGAAGGCAAGGTCAACCTCATTATTATTAAAGGATTGAGTTAAAGCAATAATAAAATGACAGTTTTCATTTTTCATATTGGGAAAAGTTAACATTTCACCCATGTAATTATTGGCAAGGATATATGAAAATGGGTTGTACCGTACATGGCTCATACTACATGAGTGTTTCAACGTGCTGTGAGCTGTGCAGCAACATGTGGAATCTAATAAAATCAAAAAGGGACATACTCTATGACCCAGCAGTTTCATTTCTGGTAACATATCCTTAGAGAAATTTGTACACAGAACCATATACAAAATGCATATATAAATATATGTTTGCAGCAATTTTTATATTAAAGAATTAGAAACAACTTAGCTCATCACTCAGAAAGTAGAGAAATTAAAGGTGGCCTAGTCATATAATAAAATAATGTTATATAGCAATTAAAAGACATGAACAATGTCAAAAATATAATAAGAAGTGAAACAAGTAGATACAGAATACATCTAGTGTAATAGCAATAGTATTCACATGAATATAATTTCTCCTAGAAATGTGCCATTCCTTAAATGGTATTTATATAGATTTGTTAGATGGATATTAATGATAGATCATAGATATATAGATATACAAATGGATGTAGAATTTGTTTGCATGTGCCTTAGCATATATCTATGTATAGTCATTTTTTTTTTCTAAAGATTTTAATCATTATTTTTAGAGAGAAGGGCAGGGAGGGAGGAAGAAAGCAAGAAGAAACATCAGTGTGTGGTTGCCTTTCACCTGCCTCCAGCTAAGGACCTGGCTGGAGACCTGGCTTGCAACCTGTTTATGTGCCTTGACTGGGAATCAAAGCAGCAACCTTTGGGTTCCTAGGCTGGTGCCTATCCACTGAGCCACCAGCCAGGGATGTATAGTCATATTTTTATATCTATTTCTTTATATCTCTCTATCAGCAAAGGAATAATGACTACCAGAGCAGAAAACACACAAATTCATAAGGAAAATGCATCTAGGAGTACACAGAAGTGGATTTAAAACTGGGAGCAGTTGTGAAAAGGAAATTTAGTTTCATTTGTAATATTTTTATTTTCTTTAATAAAAATTACAATAACAAGTATTAAACATTAATGTCCTTCTAGGTGCTAGTTCTTATTTATATTCACTTATTGAAAACATATACTTTTGTACAAACAACATGCTGCCCATCCTTCTTAGTGATGTAAGTGCAGAATAGAAAAACAGGCTTAGTACATGAAGCTCATACTCTGCTTTTTATATTAACTTCACTTTTATGGTTTTCAATTTGAAATTTCAATTTCAATGGTGTCAAAACATTCAAAAGTGAAAATCTGTTCAAAGAAAGAGAGAATTTTTTTGTCAGGAAAAAACAATCCTACAAAGGGAAGAGCGGGAAGCCAACTTATATAGAACAAATCAATGGAAAGTCAGGAAGTGTTCATGACAGTATTTGTCCAGGGATAGGTATCTTTGGGCTGAGGAACCAAGCTCTATTAGAATAAAACCACCTCTCTGGCTTTCCAGCTGTCCCCAACATCGACCTGGTTTCAGGCTTTGAAAAGAGAGGGAGAGGCAGAGAGAGGAAATTCACTGTTATTCCAGGCCATTATTTTATGACAGCCTCCCACCAACCTGCGGAGGGTACTGCTGAGGTCTGCCTCTCAGAGCTTGATTTGGTTTTCTTTCAGCATTGTCCAATAGCTTACAATTTTTCTGAAAAAAAAAAAATATCTGTACTAGTTTTTTTTCTCAGCTTTTTTTTTCTCCATCTGCTTTAATTTTTTTTTTTTCTTGCCACTCTCTAACAGTCTGTCTCTATTTTGCTTATTGGTTGTTTGTTCATTAGATTCCACAAACGAGTGAAACCATACAGTGAAGCGGGGTAGACAAGATGGGATGGAGGGATTAAGCAAAAAGGAAAAAGGACTCATGGACCTGGACAATAGTGTGGTGACTGTTGGCAGAGGGGTTGTATAAGAGGACTCAGTGGTAATGGGGAAAAAACAAAATAAATTCAGTAAAAAAACAAAATTCAAATTTAAAAAAATTCAGTATTTTTATGATCAGATTGTAGCAATTTCATGACAGTATGCAGTAATGTGGTATTCTTTTCAGTTATCCTGCTTGCAGTTCATTGAGCTATTGTATATCTGGATAACTTTCAGTCATTATGTCTTCAAATAATTTTTTCTTCCCCTCCCCAGTCATTCTGGAACTTCAATTACACACGTAAGATTACTTGATAATTTCTCATAATGCATCAAGGTTATGTTCCTTTCCTAATCGTATTACTTCCTAATTTCTATTGTTATGCATTAAAACAAACTGACTTTCTTCTGTAGTGTTGAATCTGCTGTTAGTTTCATCCAAAGAAATTTCACTTCAGACACTATATTTTTCAACCTTCAAGTTCCATTTGGTTCTTGTTTATATTTTCCACTTCTCATTATGGTCATGTTTTGGTTTATATGTTTGAATACATTGAGCATAATTATAATAGCTGTATTTGCTAAATTTGCTGAATTCTACATCAGAAAATAAGAATATTAATATTCTGAAAACATTATATCCTGCCTTTATATTTCAGAAAGTCAGTTTCAATTGGGAAAACCTTCATTTTCTTCCTATCAGTTACTAAGCAAACATTTTTATTGTTCACTAAGATGACTGGGGTTAACCTAAAAGAAATGCAATTCTTATTGCAGTATTTTTCTCATACACCATGACTCTGTCAGCTACTTTCATGTTGTTTCTGTTTTCTGTATTATATTAATAACTACTATTTAGGGGATGCATAATTTGAGATCATTCCTAGGTGTGCAACATAACTAGATGAATAATGAGACTTTGATGTAAGATTTATTTAAAAATCTGGGAATTCAGGTGGGACTGCAACCAGAGCTCCTCAGTTGCCTTCCACATGGCACCACGATGAGTCTTGGACTTCTTTCAACATGGTGGCTTAACAGTGACAGGGAACATCCCCAAGGCAAATATTCCAAGAAGACAAGTTCCAGTGTGCAAAAGTGTTAACCAGTCTTTGAATGCATCATGCTTACATCAGGTAAAGTTAAACCCAGAGTGAATATAACAGGAAATATATCAGCAGGGAACCAATTCTCCACATACCATGCCTACATTCCAGAGCACTGTCCTGGTCCCCTTTGGTACCCCACTGGGGCTACAAAAGGTATAAATGTTGCAGGCATAGTTCATTTGGAGCCACCAAAGTTGTGATTTGTCACAATGTAAGAAGTATGTTAAGGCAAAAGTCTGTAAGTTTCAGCAATTGATTAAATATAGGGAATAAACAAAGAAACAAGTCAAAAGTGACAGTCAAGAGTGTCAAGTCTGAATGTCTTAGGATATTGACTGATTCTCAGAAATTACACAAGTAATAATAATCCCAGCCAACACGTGTGTCGTGTAAAATGCCAATAAAATGTACAGGGGGAAATCTCCTAAACATAATCAAAAATACATCTGTATTTTATGTTAGAGATGAAGACTAGAAAAGATATTAAGGCATGGAGAGAATGAGATGAAGAAAAGTGAAGCACTGAAAGGGTACTCACACTTAAAAGCTAATAGAAGGGCCCTGGCTGGTGTGGCTCAGGGAGGGTTGGGCATCATTCCACAAATCAAAAGGTTGTCAGTTCAATTCCCAGTCAGGGCACATGCCTGGGTTTTGGGCCAGGTCCCCAGATGGGGGCATGTGAGAGGTAACCTATCAGGGGTTTCTCATTCTCTCTCTCCTCCTCACTTCCCCTCTCTATAAAACTAAATTTTAAAAAACATTTTTATTTAAAAAAAGTTAATAGGAGAAAGAGGAGTCAGGAAAAAAAAAAAAATGATTTAGCAAGAAAAGGGGGTGGAACTAGGAAAAAGATACCAAAGTAGGAGAAAGTTTCCAAATGCAGGGGACAGTTAACTAGGCCAAAATGCTAGGGTTAAAAATAGTAATAGTGATATCCAAAAATAGGCCAATTAACTTAGCTATTGGGATGTCCCTTCCAACAGAATATTTCAGTAAAATAGTGCAGAATGGTCATATTGCAAAGGTTATAGAGGAGGATTAATGACGACAATCTAATAATAACAGCACCTAGTATTTTGGTGATCATTATATAATGTACATGGGCTTAATATGCACTATCTCGCTACAGCAACCCTGTGAGGTAGGTCAGAATAACCACATTTCATAGAGTCATAAAAAATATCTGAAATTTGGAAACAGATAAACGAGATTAGTAGTCTGATTATGTTTTTAACTTGCCAGTGAAACACTAGACTTAACTTTCATTGTCTAAGCAAATTACAAGTCTGATTAATTTAAAGATTTTTGTTTAGCAGAGATTTAAATAATTTCTTTCTGATAAAACAGGCCATGACTGTTAAGACATTACACCATTTGGAATCTAAACAAGCAGTTTTCCTATCCAAGTTTTTAACTTATTGATTATTCCTAACTTTTCAAACACTCTTAATGGTTTTAAAACCTTAGACTTGTCCCTCATTGCAGTTTTCTGCAGAGTTGCAATCAAGGACTGGGGGACGGTGCCCCCTTCTTGTGGGCCAGAGAGGTTTACATGCATATCTGCATGCCTAACCGAGAAGCCCTCAAGAAGAAGGGGACCTTGGCTAAGAAACTTTTGTCTCCACTGACCCACTACTTTTCCACTCCTCACCCTAAGATTTCCCTGCCCCTTCTCCCTTCCCTGAGCACCTGGAGTTCATAAAACATACGGCCTTTTTTCATAGGCCGTAAGGTAATGAATGGCCTCCTCTGATCTGCATCCATCAGAACCTCTTACTAGGTGCAATTCTGTGGGGAAATGGGAATTCTGGGAAACTAGCACCTCTCTTTTTCTTGCCTTGTATCTGCACTGTATTAGTGAGTGAATTAAGATTGTTTATTTTCAATTTGGCTCATTTTTCTCATTGGCCACCTCCATACTTGGCAGTTTATCATGAGCAAGGCACAGTATCAGCTACTTGATGTAACCAGAAATTCTGACAATATGAATCCTGGGAAGAGGATACTGGGTAAGAAGATAGCTTTAAAATAACCAGCTCAAAATAATCAATAAGCCAAAGAGGCATATTTTGGGGTGATGTGTCTTTTCCCCTTCCTCAGGAATGCTGCATTCTATTTTAAAGAGTTATTTATTGTTTATTTAATAATTACAGCAGCCCAAATAGGTCGGTATTATTGTTCTACTAACTTTACAAACCAGTAACCTGAGATTCGCGTGGGTTGAGTATTTGCCAACCTCACACAGCTAGTACTACTGGGTAGAACCAGGATTTCAATGGAGGTGGCCAATTCCTTGAGCCTATACACTCAATCAAAATGTTTAATGATTGCCTACAAGTATTTTACTGGCAAGGCAGAGCAGACTAAGAGGGATTGATGGCAATACCTCCAGCAAGTCTGATAATAATAATCTGAACAAAAGAGAAAAAAAGGAATAAATCTGGAAAGAAGCAGGAGGAACACACAAATCCAACGTCCCTTTTCTGATGTTACCACCACATTGCCAAGTAAACATGGGGTGTTTCCACCTTTATGTGGCTTTGGTTATGAGAGAAAGGAAGTGGTAGATCAGAAAGGAAGGGAAGACTAGGATCTGGAAAGAATTATTTTAAGATTGAGTCCAGCATATATGTATGCATTCTGGACTCAATCTAAACAAAGTGATTGCAGAGGGAGAAACTGAAGCTGCCAAAGAGAGAAAGAGAAGCAGCAGGTGTTATATAGAAGGGAGGAGAGGTGAGGCCAATGCTCAGGAGCAGAGGTCTTTATAAAGGAAGGTTATTTTCTCTAAATCAGGAGCAAAAAAATTCAGAAATAATAAGATGCAGCAGGGATGGCACTGTGGCATGTAGCAAGGGGTGGAGGGAGGAGGGAGTTCTTTCTCAATGACCTCAATCTGCTCAGGAAAATGAGAGACGAGGTCATGTGCTGAGGATGAAAGATTTGAGGTTGATTGAAAGGGACAGAGCTGAAGCAGCCACTCAGGTGATGCATTAGGGAGTGAATGTGACATAAATAAAAGGACTGCTTAATGGCAGAGACAGTAGCAGTGCTGTGAGTTGGACCAAAAAGTAGTTTGAAATTGAAATGGATAAAGGGGGTTTGTTGGGATCTAGGACCGGGAGATTCTCAAAGTGATCCCCAGAGAGGGAAGTGAGCCTCAGATCTGAGGGTACTGAGAAAGACACACCCCTGGGATACTAGGCCAGAGCATTCAGACAGGTGGAAGTAGCAGTAGTGTGGGTGTCCCTGCTATCTGTCCCATAGCATTCTATACTTCCACTATCACAATGTTACTCCCAAAGGATTATAATTACTTTATGTGTCCCCAACTCAACGGTAAGCAACCTGAGGATAGGGGTTGTGACTGCCTGACTCAGCCTTCAACATATAACATGCAGCACAGCACCTACTCATGTGCAGTCAGTCAACAGTTATCTACTTGGACTTTGACTGACCACTCTGTATGCCTTCCACATTTACGCTGCTCAGGTTCTATCCATCTTCTCTCCAGGGTTATTTCTCTACTGGAAGCTCTGATTCATATGATTGTGTATGTCCTGCCTTTAACCTGCCTAGCTGGCGTTCTTTTAGTACATCTGTTCTTACCTTTCAGACTAATTACCTAATTCTAGAATCATTCTTCTCCCTTGGTTACTAGTTTCCAGATAATGCTATCTTGGCCTACCACTTAATTTCATTCTCTGTGCTGCAATTTTTATGACAAGCCCCTGACTATGATGTAGTAATATCAACACAACATGAGAAGACAGCATCAAGCTAAAGTGTGGACAGCATCTGGAGACAGAGTTAATCAGGTCAGAGCTAGATTTAGAAAGAGAGGTTCTGTCACCCAGCATTAGTAAAGAGAACAGAAACCAAAGTCAGAGAGATGTCAAAAGCTGAGAGCCAGAAATCAGAGAGAGAACAAAGATTTGAAGGTGCCGAGAGGCAATAAACAGAATAAATGTGATCTTGTGGGTCAGAGGACATAAGGACAATGACCCATGTAGCTAAAATAGATCAGTTCTGATGCTTGTGGCTTTTGATAGGATGATAAAATGAGCCTGGCACTTGAAAAAGTCATGTTTATGCCTATAAGCATTGTGCTTGTAATCATTACTAGAGGGTCCATGGGATCAGGGCTGTTCCAATAGTCAGGGTCAAAGGCACAAGTCCATGCATTCAAAAGACATGTGCTGAACACCCACTCTGCAACTCGGGAATACCCAGAGCTATAAAAAAGGCACAGTCACTGCTTTCAAGAAGTGTACAATCTGGGAAGTGAGGCATATGAATATACCTTGAAGAAAGGCATCCTCAGCTGGTAAGAAAGCAGACAGGAGAGCCTTTTCTCCTCTGCAGGGATCAAGGGGACTTCTAGAAGAGGTGAGCCCTAAAACATGATAGGGTTTCACTGGGTAAGAAAAACAGTGTTTCATATATGTTTCATAACATATAGCATGCACATATGTAATGAAAGTGCATGCTGCACCCAGCAAACCATGGGCGTTTTAGTGGGGCTGGTACATGGAAGAGGTATCAGAAAATGACAGGAGGAGAAACTTAAAAAGAGTAAGCAAGAATTAAGATGCTTAGGGTCCTTGCTGGAATTAGATTTTTATGCGGTAAGTGAGAAGAAAGGTTCTATAAAAGGATATAGGAATGGGAAAATTTCAGCCAAGGGAATAAAGAATTCATGGGGAACCATATGCTTTTGCAGATGTTAATGGAGTGAAATGCAGAAACATCAGCTTCCTATGGTATTTTATAAAACTAAAGTTAATTTGTAGAATTTCAACAAGTGCTCTGTGGAAGAAGGATCTTCAGTCTACTGGAGGCCCTTTAACAATGAAATATTATAGGTAATAAGCTTCCTATCGTGATAGGTATTGAAGTGGAGGCTGCAGTTTTTAAATGTAAAAGGCACAGTGGGAAAAAGTGATATAGGAAATAATAATTAAAAAAAAAACCCAACCAATAATACCTGCTCCCACTGAGATTATAATACTTTGTATTTCTTCTGTACTTCGGAATGCCAGGATGTTATATGCTCCACAGATACTGAGCAGTTGATTGTCTATAGCAAAATACAAAATTAACTCTGACATAAGCCTTTAACAAGCAATTTCCAGGCCTCAGTGACTCTGTGGAAATACATTTAAACCAAATTCTATCATCTAAAGAATTCTCAGACTTTAGAGGCTGAGATTTCAAAATAAAAGTACAAAAAGGAAAAGCTCCTAAATTATAGTTAGTCTTAAACCAACCCGGGGATAGGCTCTTAGAAACTGCAACTTTAAGTGAGATGACATATAACAAAAACAATTTTCCCACAGGCTAATTGATATAAACAAGACTAAGTTCCTATAGCATATTTCTGGTCACAAAAACATCACCTAACATCTAAATAAAGACCCAAAATGCTTCTAATTTTAAACATTGAAATGAATGTGAGCTATTCATACATTAAGGAAAAGGTGAATAAAAACAAGTAAGATAATTCTTTCCAAACCCTCTTATTGCATTCAGGGTTGTAGGTGGCTGGAGCCTCTCCTTCCAGCTCAGGGTACAAGGCTAAGACCCACCCTGGACAGGACACCCTTCCATCGTAGGACATATCACATCCTCCTTCACTCAGACTGGGACAGTGTAGACACATGAATCTTCCTCACATGCACATATTTGAAATGTGGGAGAAAAATCTACATAGACATTGGGGAAACATGCAGACTTCACACAGGTAGTGGTCTCAGCTGGAAATCAATTTTTTTTTTCTCATCAACATTATAAAACATTATTCATGGACCTGCTATATAGATTAAATCATTTGGCATTCCTCAAAGTCCATTTCACAATGCTGAGGATATATTAGCCTTCACCCCACAAACATAAAAAGTCATCTGTAGTCAAGGGTTTTAAAGCTGCCTTCTCACAATGGGGGTTTCTTACATGGCTGGGCTCTTCAACCAGAAGATTGTTCCCATATTCCTCTTAGTCTAATTAATTTTACTGAAATCATTTTCCATGGAGACTGAGGTCAAAAGGTATGTCAACCTTATCATATTTCAGCCTAGAGTAGGAGTTCTCAGAGTTGCATTTAGCTTATTATATTCAAAACATTCATCCATGTTTTGTATACACCAGAGGATTGTTCCTTTTTATTAGTGAGTGATATTCTATTCTATAAATATACCACACTTTATCTATTCTCATGAAGATGGAAATCTAGAGAATTCCAGCTTAGACCTATTATGAATAAAGCAGCTTTAATAATATATGAGGTTTGTCTTAAAAGTATTGGTCACGCAAACTATTTTATTATTGATATTGGCTCAATACTTTCTGGACAGACCTCGTACATATAAGTATTTGTAAGGACGTATGATTTCATTTCTCTTGGGTAAACACTTATGAGCAAGATTGCTGAGCTCTATGGTACATGTATATTTACCATTATAATAAACCATTTTTAAGTGGTTTACTATTTTAAGTTTCCCAAAACAATATTGTAAAGTTTTAGCTATTCCACATTGTCCCCAAAATCTTGGTCCTTCAGCTGTTTTTATCATTCTGGTGGTATATCACATTGTATTTCATCGTGGTTTTAATTTTCATTTTCCTTCAAACTAATGATGTTGAGCATTTTTTTACATATTGACTTGACATTTATATAATTTCTTTTGTCATCTATCTGTTCAAATCTTGAACTCATTTTTAATTAGGTTTAGTTCTTTTACTTCATTGTAAGTGTTCTCTTGTGTTCTGGATACAAATCTAGAAGGAAGGAAGGAAGGAAGGAAGGAAGGAAGGAAGGAAGGAAGGAAGGAAGGAAGGAAGGAAGGAAGGAAGGAAGGAAAAGGAAGGAAGGAAGGAAGGAAGGGAGGGAGTGAGGGAGGGAGGGAGGGAGGAAGGAAGGGGGAATGAAGGAAAGAGAAAAGAAGCGAAGAAGAAAAGGTCTTCTCCCAGGCTCTGGATTGCCTTTTTTTATTTTCTTGATGGTCATTATCAGATATGCAGATATGTTTAATTTAGATGCAGTCCTGTTTATCATTATTTCTTTTAGAATTTTTGTTTTTATGCTCTTTGTCTACTGTAGATCAGAAAGATTTTTCTGTTTTCTTCCAGAAGATTTTTAATTTCTGCTTTTACATTTAGGTCTGTGACCTGTTTTGTTTTACCATTTGTGTACTGCATGAGGCCAGAGCTGATATCCATTTTAACTCACATATCCAATTGTTCTGACACTATTTTTATAAAGCTATTCTATCCCCATTTAACTGCTTTGTTACCTTTGATGCAAATCAACAGACAATATGTATGGACCTATGACAGGCATCTCTGTCTGTTCTACTAATCTCTTTGTCTAGCCACATGCCAGTACAACACTATCTTCATTCCTTCCTCTTTGTAAGTCCTGAACCAGGTAATGTTAGGACCTCTAATTTGGTTCTGCTTTCATAAACTTGTTTTTGGTATAGTCTCAACTTTCACTGTAGTAACCAATGCATTGTGTGTTTACATGAACTCATATGCATTAGCCTTTACTTTGATGTTGTTAATAAGCTTAAATCAATGGATATGAAGATGCACAAGAAAAGACACAGAATCCTCTTTGGGTCCTGCCTAATTATCCTTTTAAATGCACTTGTTTAAATATAGTAAGTCCTTCAGTAACTTAACTGTGTATACTTTGTGTTATTGTGGTCCATAGCCCTAAATATTGAATTACTATCCCATAACACTTCTGCTCCTATTCATTCACAATGACATAATTGTTTTGCCTGTCCCTGTAATATTTTCTCACAATTCAGTCTCCTCAATACCTAAACATTTGAGTTTCTTTAAACCCACCAGACCTCTGTCAGTGCTGATTTTCATCATCTTAAAGATGGCACCTGAGGTTTAACCTTGCCAGAGCTCAGATGCAGAATAATCACCTTTATGACATGTACAAATGTCACTGCACATTTTGATGACAGTCTCACGGTGCCAAGGTAAATAAAATTTCTGGTCTGCTCTCAAGAGAAGTTTCCTTCTGCCTTGTGATTCATAACTTATATAGACTGTTATTAATTCTTCCTCCCATACATTTATTTTATGATAGCTTCTTAAAGTTATGCATTACGGTGGCTTACAGCCATCTCTACTTATTTTTATAATAAAGGTCAAAGAGCAAAAGGATGCCCTCGTTTGAATTTAGATGCCCTATTTTCACAGATAGGTATGCTGTTATTTCTGAGGGATGAGATAAGCCAGGGAAATTGCAAATTAAGAGCAGAGAGAAAAGAGGAAGAGGAGGATATTTGTTCCAGACCTAACCAGAAAGAAATGAAGATCAAAGGAATAGGAATTCTGAGACACAGAAAGAGTCTCGATTGTGTATTTTGATTCCCAGCAGTCCTTCCCACAGCCCTTTCCTGGTAGCTACAGTGCTGTTATCAGAACCTACATCAGAAAGCTTAGATCTAACTCCATCCAGCCCCAGTGCTACTATCCAGGTCACCAATTCCATGTCATCCTGCAATGCCACCAGCCGCTACTTCCGTTCCCTTAGAAATACAGAGGAGGGTAGAAGATAAGTGCTCTTTTTCCTTAATGCTAGAGGAAATACACAATACTGTGATCCCACAGGCTACTAAAGCCCACCTCCCCCCAACCACTAGGACCTGAATGTATACTAATTAAACATTGTCTGAGGCACTGACTGTGCAAGGAATTTTATTAAATGCTGAAAGTGCTACAGATGAAGGTAAAGTAACCATACGTGCCTGCTGTGAACTGACAAACTCATTTCTGTAGCCTCTACTAATGATCAGAATCATCACTAACACACCTATCTAATTTCTTGATTCTAAATTGTAGAACTAAGAGAGTCCTTGAAAATCATCTATTTAATTTTTTTTTAAGATTTTATTTCACTACTTTTAAAAAGAGGGGAAGGAAGAGAGGGAGAGAGACATCAATGTATGGTTGCTTTTCACCTGCCTCCAGCCACAGACCTGACTGGAGACCTGGTTTGCAACCTGGTTATGTGTCCTGGCTGGGGAATCAAACCTGCATCCTTTGGGTTCGCAGGCTGGCACCTTATCCACTGTGCTACCAGCCAGGGCTATTTAAATTTTTATAGATGTAAAAATTGGGAACGAGAAATTAGGTGGCTTGTATAGGCCACATACAAATCTAGTCAAAGAATTAAATGTCAGTTTTCTGTTGCTGTCTTACCAAATATACTGCTGAGGCCTAAAATTGAACTGGGAACATGGTCCAGAACACGACCCCAAAAAGGGAAAAGCGCTGAGAGTCCCCAAACAAGACTGTACCAACCTTGAACACTAGAACGGGGAGGGGAGGCTTTGTGTACTCTGGGAATCTGGTCAATTCCCAGGGGCCAAGGACGCACCATGTGTTTCTTGTTATGCGGAGAGCAATTATCTTCATATAGTTATTTTTAATAAGATCTATATAAGCTAGAGAACAGGGATCGATTGGTCCTCTAAAGCCTCACCCCTGGTGTTGCCACTGAGGTTCCAGAGGACTGTGCCCTAGGGCTTCCTGGCTTCTCACTCTGCCTTTCGATGCTGACAGCTCCATTGGTGATGTATTCCCCCTGAAATTGCCCTCTGCCTTTCCCTGGATCTTACTATTGTTTTACATACACTCTTCCCCAATAAGGCATCTTTTCCTTATCACTAGCCAGTGTCAGTGCCTTTGTTTTTGAATCCCTTTCAATAGCGTTGCACACCACACCAAACCACTTTACACCAAAAATACTCTGCACCCTCACCTTTCCCAGATCTTTTTGGAGACACTGTCTCAAGACTGGGAACAAATTTCTGGATGTAGGAAGAATGTTACTTTTCATTCAACAAGAAACATGCAATTGGGTATACTGTCTGAGAGTTGATAGAGAATTTGGCTTCAATAAAGTCAAATGCAATGCAATCAGTAATTTTGAGACATATAAACTTTTATGCCATCTAAAATTAAAAAGAAAAAATTCTCAAACTAGAGTGAAGAACTTAAGTAATTATCTTCATTAAACTAAAAACCTGCTTCAAATTTCAGAAAAATATAATTTTCCATTGTTTCTTTTTCACTTTACTCCACATATTTAGAAAAACAAACTTGTTGAGAGGACCTATCAAAAAAGGATAAATAGTAATCCAAGGAATTTTTCATTAATTACATTACACAGGATTTTCAATGCAATTTCACCAAGTTCTACCCAGAAACTTCTAGACAAGAGTCATCTATTCTGGTCTCCTGTACTCTGACAAAACAGTAAATTGTATGGGGCTCTCTGCTTTGTACTAGCAGATTCTTTGAAAAAGTTATTACTGTAGTTCCAAGGATAGTTACTAATGATATACTCAGATTGCCTATGTCTACCTCTATGTTCTATTCTAAATAATAGATAAAAATTAAGTACCCACTTCCATCACCTACTCTGCCAGACTGCCTCAGTGGAAAAGAGAAATTTTTCATTATCCTCACTGTAAATGCTCTTACATGTTAAGCAACACCCACCTTGAATGCAAAACAGCAATCATTATGAGGGTGTCAGGGTCCTGAAAGCTCAAGATATGGTGGCATCCTGATCGTAATAGCTCATAAAGTAGATGACTAAATACAGTTTTTGGCAAAGGAAAGATATCAAGCCGCTATACATATATATTAGAATTCCATACCTAAAAATAAAAGCTGGTGGTTTTTTCATTAATCATTTATTGTTATTAAAAAACAAAATCAGTAACAAATGTAGTTAGCCAACTGAAAGTCAAGTTGATGCAATTTCATGTAGGATTTCATTTTCATAGTTATTTGTCCCTCCCCTTAAGGTTCTAATAAAAGAATATAATAGGGAGGCAGAGGCAAGGAAGGGGAGCAGCTTAGACAAGAACCTAGTATAAAGGAACCATGGACATGGACAACAGGTGGGATTGACTTTGGGGGGAATGGGTGGGTGGGGAGGGGGACAGAGGGGAGCAAAAAGAGGACAGATGTAACACAACAATAAAATTTTAAAAAATAAAAAATTTTAAAGAATATAATATATCCAAATGCAAATTAAGTATTTGCATTATAGTCTTTGAAAGATACTGAATGAATTCACCTTTTTGCAACTGTAAATTGTCAAGCTAAAAATAATATTTTCTTTAAATCATAGAGCAGTTTTATAGGACAGCAGATTATTGACATGCCTCAAAGCTAGCAGTATGTAGGGTTCTTTTTTAAACAACTTTAGAGTACTTATCTGAGTGTTAAGATCATTTGCAATCTGGTTTTATGTCTATTAGAAACCACTGACATAAAAGCAATCATTACCCTCTCAATTTACTTGTATTATTACTGACAGTCTCCAAAGATACCTAAAGAGCTAGATGAAAAATAAAATTGTTCAATTATCAATCATCTAGTAATAATTTCAGTTGAGGTTAGCATTCTGTGAATAGGTCAGAGTTTTATTTATAAAGGAGAGCATATTTTCTACTAGTATTCTTAATGTTAAAAAGTCTTGTGCATCCATTGTCCATTTTAAAACTAAGCTATAGAGCCCTGACTGGTGGCACAGTGGATGAGGCACCAGCCTGCAAACCCAAAGGTCGCTGGTTCGATTTTCCAGTCAGGACACAGAAGCAGGTTGCAAGCCAAGTCTCCAGCCAGTTCTGTAGCTGGAGGCAGGTGAAAGGCAACCATACATTAATGTCTCTCTCCCTCTCTGCCTCCCTCCCTTCCCCTCTCTCTGAAAAATAATAAAAATCTTTAAAAATAAAAAAATTAAAATTAAAAAATAACACTAAGCTATAAGTTAGTATAAGTGCTGAAGACTATGCACACTAAGAAATCATCTTTAGTGTAAATTACATTTTTTTTCTTCACATATTTTTTAAAGATTTTATTTATTATTTCCAGAGAGAGAGGAAAAGAGAGAGGCAGAGAGTGAGAGAAACATCATTGTATGGTTGCCTTTCACCTGCTTCCAGCTATGGACCTGGCTGGACACCTGGCTTGAAACCTGGTTATGTGGCCTGGGTGGGCAATCAAACCAGCAACCTTTGGGTTCTCAGGCAGGCACTTTATCCACTGTGCTATTAGTCAAGGCCTACACTTTTTTTAAATGAACGATACATGCACATATCCATTTGCACAGATAGCACAGTTTTATAATGAGTTAGTGTTCTACTCAATTCCCATGCCAACTATCCACTCCTCAGAGGTCAATGCTTTTAACCATTTATTCTTCAGCTCTGGTTGTTACATCCAAAACACTAAATAATATACTCATGTCTTCATTTCTTTCTTTCTTTGTTTTAACTGAACTATACTTATGCCCTACTATAAAATACGAGAATTTCTTTCTTCACAGTACCTCTTCCTTCATCCTCTCATCTCTTCTATTGGTTGCCTTGGTAAAGTTGAATAATATACTTTAAATTCTGTATATTTTGCTATCCCCTTTAAACAAGCAAGGTGTTCACTATGTGAAATATTAATACCTTTATTCTTTCTTGCCTGTCTCCTCAATTTGATCTCCCAATCTCTGCTTTTTTCTCTATTTTTACATTAATGTTAATAGCATATACATTTTATTTTGTGAACATAATTATATTATCTATGTTTTGACTAAAGGTTGGTTATAAAGTTTAAAATGAATAAACAGAGGTTGCATGGATATGTCCATATATACTACAAGACTGTGGTTGCCTAGGAGGTTGAATTTAAGGTGCAAAGGTAATGGATTTAAGGTGCCAGCCTGCACCCTACTATCTCAGGTATTGAAATGAGAAGCACTTTACTTTGCAATGCCAACATCCACCCTAAGATTCTCATTTAATGTCTTCAGAACACTGGTTCTCAACCTGTGGTCCCCAGACCACCACCAGTAGCAGCTCCACAACTTAGAATTGTAAAATCTTGCCCACTCTAGAACTATTAAGTCAGAAACTCTATCCAGCAATCTGTGCTTAAACAAGCTTCCAGGTGAATATGAGGCAAACTAAGGTTTGAGAACCACTGTTTTAGAAAAGCTTCTAGAGTTCTGCATTGAGATAAATGCCAAGTGACATGCAGAAATGAGGTAAAATGAGTAAGGGCTAATTAGCACAGTTGGTCTAGACCTTTAATTTTCCCTGCTCCCTTTTTTGAGTCCCATCTTTCGCTATTACCTTTTGGACAAGATAACCAAAAGCTTGGACCTTCCATGGGATTCCTCTTAACGATGTGCTGGTAAATACTTAACAACCAGCTAATGAAAAGAGCAGGGGAAGATGCCCTGATTTGTTCTCCTGGCATGGCCAATTTCAAGCCACCAACATGAACTCTCTGAAGTCACATTTGAGAAGAAATTAGCCCAATCCCAGGCCATTAAGACCTGGCTCCACTATACCATGAATTCTCCAGGAAAACCAATTCTCATGCACCAGCCTCCTGCATGTTTTCAGCTCCGTTTCATCCACCAACATGTCTTCCTTAGTTCTTGGTCTTCCAGAAACTTTGTTGATATAATTTTCAACTATTGACCATTTACTGCAAAAGGTTATATCACCTCTTATACTTCTGTACTAACATTCCACTGGGGTTTTAAAGGCCTTATTTAATCTACCAACTTAAGGCAGAAACCTAAAGCCATATTAATATCCACAGTTTATGATACATCTCACTAAGAAAAGACAAAGTAGCCCCTCACCAATGTCTTGTTTAGGTTACTATTTTATATTAATAAATAGGTATAATGCCCATGGTAAAGATAGAACTGATTGTTGAATAGTCCCCTATAGATTAATCACTCATCTGTTCATTCAACAGATATTCACTGAGTTCCTCCAAAATCCTAGGAATGATTATAAGTTTTAGAAATGTAAAACTTAACCAAAGAGACTAGAATTATAGTGGGCCCTAAGATTTTCATCTTGGGGACACTGAGATAACATTAGTATGAGAAGCCGCCTGGAACAGGAAAATCATACCAGGCAGCTAGAGGTATAAAGTGACATGGAGAGGGACTACCCAACATTGCTTTCTCCCTCATAAAGTGGGTTGAGAAGACATATAAGGGACTAGTTATAACATGTCAGGCATTTTGTGAAATAAATATAAAGTATGTAATGGATTATAAGGTCTATCCAGCAAAAGTCCAGCCACTGTTAATAATACCACTTTGCATGACATGGATGTAACCTGGCAGCCAAGGAGAGTAGACTGAAATGGGCAAGCATGAACAATGATAACTTCATTGTACTAGTCAGTGGAGGTGGTAGCTGCCATTGAGCAACAATGTGTACTGTGTGGTGGTTGCATTCAAAATGACTGAGTGAGTAGAGCAATGAATCTGCATCATATTTTGTGTTAGGCCCTGAATATTGCTCTGTGGAAGCTATTAAAATGATGCAGAATGCTTTGGGGGCTGATGCAATGAGTGCAGTGTAAATAAAAGCGTAGCGCAACACTTCAAAGATGGTCAAGAATCTGTTAAAATTGATCTACATTCTGGAAGACCTGCAACAAGCACGACACCTGAGAATGCTGAAGATGGACAGGCTGCCATCAGCAAGACCAGCCACAGGTGGGACAAGAACTAGACATTGTTCTGGGGATTCCAAAAACTACTGTGTCTAAGATTTTGAAGCAGGATCTCAGCACAAAAAATATTATGGCAAAATCTGTCCCATAGCTTCTGCTACCAGAACAGAAGGAACATTGTGCTGCAATTGCTAATAACTTGATTCAAATTGCTACCAATGAACCAGATTTCCCCAAGAAGGGTAAAACTGGAGATGAATGGTAGGTCTATGGCTACGATCCAGAAACAAAGGCCCATTCATCCCAGTGGAAGTCACCTGGTTCTCCACACCCAAAGAAGGTGCAGCAAAGTCGCAGCAAGATCAATACCATGTTAATGGTATTTTTTCATTGGGAGGGTGTTTTCCATTATGAGTACCCACCTCCAGACCAAGCAATTAATAAGGACCGCTACCCCAATGTTCTTTGTTTGTTGAAAGAGGTAATACAATGGAAATGGTCACCGCTATGGGCAACCGGTGATTGGCAGCTTCATCACAACAATATACCCATTCAGGCATAAGGTCTCTTATAGTTTTTTGGAAAAACATCAAATCATCCAGGTGACTCGGCCCTCATCCAGCCCAGATTTGGCTTCCTGCAACTTCTGGCTTTTCCCAAAACTAAAATCACCTTGGAAAGGGAAAAGATTGCAGACTGTTAATTCAGGAAAAAACAACAGGGCAGTTGATGGCTGTTGGGAGAAATGTGTGAGGTCCCATGGTGCCTACTCTGAAGGGGACTGAGGCATTATTGTCCTATGTATAATGTTCCTTGTATCTTCTTCAATAAATGTCTATGTTAGTTACATAGTGCATGGTTGGATACTTTCAAATGTAATACCTCATATGTTACATTTGATTCCTAGGAATAATCAGCCCTCAATCATGATACATGTTATCTTTGACAAACCAGATATAGACACTATTTGGTTACCCAGAAGATAGAGGAACAGAATCCTCTAAAAATATGAAGAATCAACATGGTGGTGTGACACAGTTGCTGGCTGAGCACTGCAGTGATCTTCCTGGGTCTCAGGTGCTCACTGTTGCATTAGTCCTCTCACTCTTATGCTATGAAGCCCAAGCTGGTTACAGCCCTTGCTTGTTTTGGTGTTGTGTGTAGTTTAGCTTTGTTCTGCCAGCACTTGTATACAACAGAGTATAACACATCGTGGAGGTTGAGCCTCTTAGCCGGACAGAGGGAAGTTCCCACCAATGAACAGGCCAATAGCAATCAGGACACAAATACAACAGGAGAGTCCACTAACTCACATAAGAACATTTCTAGAGTATCCAGATCAGGAGACCAAGGAGTCAGCACCACTGGGGACCTCAGGACTCCTAACACACAAGACCACTGAATAAGATGGAAAGTCAAAACAAATCAATCTAATACATAGAAACAAACAAAAAGAGACAGCTAAAATGGGGAGACAAAGGACCCCCCACCAACTTATACCACACACCAGAATAAACTCAAAATAGACAAAAGACTTAAATATAAGTCATGATACCATAGAAGTCCTAGTGGAAAACACTTCAGATATTTCATGTAGCAATATTTTTGCTGCTATATCTCCTAAGGCAAAATAAAGGAAAAAATAAATAAATCAGACTACATCACATTAAAAGTCTTCTGCATAGCTAAAGAAATGATCATCAAAATGAAAAGGGAACTGACTTATGAAAGAACATACATGCCAATGATACATTGGACAAGGGTTTAATCTCCAAAATGTGTAAAGAACTCATTTGACTCAATGCCCCAAAGACAAACAATTTAAATAGACACTTTTCTAAGAAGGATATACAGATGGCCCATAAACATATGAAAGGATGCTCAACATCACTAGCCATCAGAGAGATGCAAAGTAAAACTACAATGAGATACCACCTCACACCTGTCAGAGCAGCTATCATTCACAAATTAAACAAGTGCTGGTGAGGATGTGAAGAAAAGGAAATCCTAGTGCACTGTTGCACTAGGAATGCAGACTGGTGCAGCCACTGTGAAAGACAGTATGGAATTTTCTCAAAAAATTAAAAATGGAACTGCTTTTTGACCCAGCAATTCCACTACTGGGAATATACCCTAAGAATCCTGAAATACCAGTTCAAAAGAACTGATGCACCCCTGTGTTCATATTAGTGCTATTTATAATAGCCAAGTGCTGGAAACAGCCTAAGAGCTCATCAGTAGATGAATGGATTTAAAGACTGGTACATTTACACAATGGAATACTACATAGAAAAGAAAGAAAGAAAGAAAGAAAGAGAGAGAGAGAGAGAGAGAGAGAGAGAGAGAGAGAGAGAGAGAGAGAGAGAGAAAGAAAGAAAGAAAGAAAGAAAGAAAGAAAGAAAGAAAGAAAGAAAGAAAGAAAGAAAGAGAAAGAAAGAAAGAAGAAAGAAAGGAGGGAGGGAGGGAGGGAGGGAGGGAAGGAGGAAGGGAAGGTATTCCTACCCTTTGTGACAACATGGTTGGAGCTTGAGACCATTATGCTAAGTAAAATAAGCCTCAGTCAGTGAAAGACAAATACCATATGATCTCACTTATAAGAAGAATCTGATGAACAAATAAACTAATGAGCAAAACAGAACCAGAAACGTGGAAACAAGGAACAGACTGACAGCTGCCAGAGGAAAGGGGTTGGGAGGCAGGTAGAATGGTAGAAAGAACATGTATGAATGACCCATGAATACAAACAATGGTGCAGAGATGGATTGTGGGAGTGGGGGTGGGCTGGATGGAGGAGGGGAAAGGGAACATAATTGGGACAACTATAATAGAATAAACAGGATTTTTTTTAAAAACATGCAGCATAAAATAATGACACCAATCCTTTTGTGACTTTCTCACCTTGCCAGCAGTGAGCTCATTCCCAGAGGCACGTTCTTCTCTGCTCTATATTGTAGTAACTGTCACCTTCTATTGAGGGATGTGGAAGTGGGGTCTCATCCTGACTCAGCCCCTTCAGCTTCATAGCTTCAGCACATTCATAACCTCTCTAAGTTGAAGTTTCCTTGTCTACAAATTAATCTGATACTAATATTAATACTTCAGAAACTTGTTGAAGGTACTGAATAAAACAAGGCAAATAAAACAGAACACATGATTATTAAGTGCTTGATGTACATACTGATACTGTCATTCTCTGCTCTACTGTACTGCAGTCTACACTAAGTTCTACCCACTCAACTTTTCTATCTTTATTTTTTTAATGAAATATGTCATATGTCAACTCTTAAAATTCTCTAATTTATAATGAGGAAAGTATTTCCTTTTCCAGAACCTCACTGCTCAGTTCAGCCCCCCTTGATATGGAGAACCACATATTGTAAGATTTCCCACAACAGGCTGAAGGTTCAAAAACTGGCCTTTTCTAATTTGTCTGCACTTCAGGTAGAGCATCCATTCTCAATGAAGGCAAACTTTGGCTCTTGGAGATGAAAAACTCTTTAATCCTTTCAATTATAAAGCACAAATATACATATAATGTGAGTTATATGATAAATAAATGTTCCACTAGAGAACACAAAACAAATAGTATTCAGTTTATCTATGATATTAAAATTTCATGGAGGGGAACTAGAAAAAATTTTGAATAGGCTAGCTAGAGGGAAAACAATAAAAACCATTTGGGAAAGTCTGACTTAGAGTAAACTGGTCACAGGGCCAAAATTATAAAGGGGTAACTTGACCATAACTTAGAATTTCTATGGATAAAGTGTTATGAGATCGCAAGGCTTTCTAATACCCAACCCCACTTGACTCCATAATGCTTCTGAATTCTTAGCTGGCCAGCCCAGGACAGAGCACTCCCCTGCCTTCTACAGTGGCTGGTGCAAAGGACAAGAGGCTCTGTGGAGTCAACAGGAAGAAGAAGCTCCCCACCCCCGTAGTGAGGCCTGAATTCAGAATGGGGAAAAGGCTACAGCAATGAGAAGAGGCTAGGTCAGACTGTGACAATTCCAGTATCTCAGTGACTCATAATAATCAAGACTGATTTCGGTCTCATGCCATGAGTCCCTGTGGACAGGCTGTGGCTCTGTCCTACTGTCATCTTCACGCTAGGCTTCAGGCTGCTGGAGCAGCATCTTTCCTGGAATACCAATGGTTATGGCAAAACGAAGGAAACTTAGGGCCACATGCTGGCTCTTAAACCTTTTTACCATATATGACTCACAGCACTTCTATTCATATTTCATTGGTCAGAGTAAATCACTCAAGCAAGCCTAATATCCTTCAATAGAGAAGTATAATCCTTCTCCAAGAGGGAGAGCAGGCAGATATGTATAATCACCCAGTCTAGCACACTTGGAATAATAAGAATGATACCTTCAGGTAGATCTCATTTCACTGAGTATACTGCCTTTCCTATATGCTTCGCCTCACCTTATCATTACAACCAGTATGTGAGATAAGACAGTGGTCATTATATCCTCTTACATTTACATAACTGAAAACAAAAGAATCAATGCTTGGGGAATTTTCTATTATTTGGGGTTGTCTGAAAATGGCCCTAGTCCCCTCATCATTGGAAGGAATCAAATGGAAGTCAAACAACTCCTTGTGCTAATGCTGAAGGATCCTATGAGTAGACTGGCAAAGTAATCCTTAAGATTCCTTTTATCCAGAAGATTCTATGATGCTCAAGTCATCCAAGTTCACACAGCTACCAAGTGTCTGGTCAGTAGCAGATATGTTTCTCCTCCAAATGAGCATGTATACAGGAGCGGAGAAACAAAGCCCAGTCCCAGTGTAATTTAGTGATCTAGCATTCAGGTTCCATTCTTTTGGTATATAAATGTTGAAAAAGTTCTGTCACATATCACTTCTTAATCAGTATGCATCAAATGTCTATTGTTGGTTTGGTGACTTAAATGCTATGAATTATTACTATGCATTATCAAACTTTCCAAATACTCTGTGTTTGCTAGTCTGATGTGGTTCTGAATAAAATATAAGTATATTGACGCTAGTATGTCTATCAGTCCCCCCAGACACAAATATTCTCTTGGGTTGCCTCATAAATAAACAAATGTTCCACCAGAGAGTATATAACAAGTAAAACTATATGTCATTACTTAAAGGAAATATTGTCCTTGAACAAGCTGTACTGAGGCCTTGCATTTTAACAATATTTTTAGGCCTTTATAAAAAAACAATTCATTTTCTGATGACTCCCTTTTCTTCTCTTATTCTTTCATGAGATTTAGGCTTTATTAACACTAATTCTACAGCACTATAGCTCTGATTCTAATTCTTTTTTTGGCATAGTGATCTGAATTTTTACAACGTGTAAAATGAAAATGTAATATTGATATAAAAATAGAAAATAAACCTCATTTTAGTATTTTAAGCACTTTTACTTATAAAATCATCTAACAACGTTTATCTAATCATTCCCTATCATCAGAGCTAAGTAGGTATAAAAATGCAAAGAATGACATGTATCTGCTTATTGTAAATGTGTTCAACTCATTCATTGTTCATTTCACAGTTGCAGACCTAACATTAAAAATTTTTTCAAAAAATTAAAATAATATTTTTATCTTACAGGAGCAAAGAAATGTTCAGCATATCAGAAATGAAAAGTCCAACATCTGATCAGGATGTTGGCTCAACCCACTATAAGCCACTCATGCTGACAACTAACAGCATAGTGTTTGCAAAGAAATTCTTTTCAAGCTGGTCCTTAGCCAGTGACCCAGGGAATCATCTTCTTCAGACCCAATTTTAAGTGAGGCCAGCCATTTAAAACAGATTTGGGTTTTGGCTCTCTCAAGAAGTCAGGAGTCATGAATAATACCAAACTGAACAGGCTGTCATAGGCTGTACGTTCAATATTTTCTTCAATAATTCCCCCTAGTTACCTTCTAATGACATGAACACACATTTTGGATATTGCCAACACCACCCACCTTCCAGAGAAAAGACTCAAGTCCCACCCTAAAAGTATAAACAATTAGGAAACATAAATACCTATTCTTCGGCTTTACTCAGTTTGCTCACAGGCAATTGGTCTAAATCCTGGATGGTGCTTTTTCCTCTTGTAATAACTGTGAGGTGCCACAGTGCTCAGGCAGGAGTCTGAAAAAACAAAGTGACTCTGGTAAGAATCAAACCAGCTTCTGCAGAACCCATGGGTAATGTTTATGGTAAGGTTCCAAAGTTCATTTCATTGTATTTGACACGTTCAAGCTCAAATTAAAATGATAAGGAAAAGAATAATACCTCTTAAAGAATGTTTGAGGTATTTTTAAAAGCTTAGGTGACTTGGAGATGTTCCTTTCAAAATTGGCTTTAAAATAAAGAGGGGAGAAAAGTAAAGCCAATTTTACTGGAAAAAATTTCCATATTTAGTGCTTTAAAGAGCATTTAACTCTCATCATGGAAGTTCTTGCTTATAGGTTTCAAATGCTTTTCAGGATTGGACAAACATACAACCAGCTCTTCTAGTTTCCATAAGATTATATTGTGTAAACACACCTTTCTAAACAAAGTAGACCACATTTGATATTCTAGAGTGTTGAGGAATACAAAGCAAGGATGTTTTATTAACACTACTTGATTTAGGTAATTTCCTTGGGGTTTCTACTTACATAAGTACATTAACATTCTATCTCAGTCTTGAACAGTGGCTATCTTTACAAGTAGCAACTGTTCATTTTTTTAAATATTTAGGTATGCACTTTATTCTGTGATTACTAGAATAAAGGGAATAGAAGCAGAATAGTCCAGAGAAAAACAGGGATATAAGAATAAGCTTCC
>PVIW01000152.1:639998-738394 GCA_004026585.1 Noctilio leporinus
GGATGGAACTGGAGAGTATTATGCTTAGTGAAATAAGCCAGTCAGTGAAGGACAAATATCATATGATCTCACCCATTACGGGACAATAATGAGCAAAACTAACAACAAGCAAAACAGAACCAAGTATATGAATACAAGGAATAGGCCTTCAGTGGTCAGGGGGAAAGGGGTTGGGGGGAGGCAGAGGCAAGAAAGGGGATCAGTTTAGACAAGAACCTAGTATAAAGGAACCATGGACATGAACAACAGGTGGGATTGACTTTGGGTGGGTGGGGAGGGGGACAGAGGGGAGCAAAAAGGGGATGGATGTAATACAACAACAATAAAATTTAAAAAAAAAAAAAAGAATAAGCTTCCCTGAGTTTAAATCCCAGCTCTGACACCTCTTTGTTGGATAACTTTTATGAAATCATTTAATCTCTCCATGCTTCAATTTCTTAATATTAAAATATAGACTATAATCATACCTGCATTAAAAGGTTGTTTTGAGGTTTAGATGGTTTAATATTTATAATGTGTTTAGAACAGAGCTTGATGCCATATAAGTGTTTGTTATATACTTAACACAAAGGAAAGCAAATAAATGATCAATTATGTTATGCATTCTCAACCTTCATTCAAAATTTATTTAATAATTACTATTTTCACCTCTTTTAAATCTACAAAATTTGCTTTCTCCATTGCTTTTTAACTGTGTGTATTTGGATAAGTTATATAACATCTATACATTTCTGTTTCTTCATCTGTAAATTGGGGATAATAACAGTAAGATATCATAGAATTATTGCATGTAATAAATAAAATCATACTGCTTAACAGAGTCCTTATTATATAGTAAAAGCTCTACATATGTTAAGTAAAATTAATACTCCAAGGCCCCTGATATACAATAAATGTGATATTTCATATTAGTGATGAAAAGGTAGATTACCCAATAAGTGGTACAAAGGCAACTATAATATAGGAATGTAATATTGTTATATTTTTACATTACGTCTTATACCAAAATAAATGCAATTGTAAAAATCACATCTTTAAACCTAGCAGGAAATGTATGTGTGTACTTTTTATGATCACTCCCAAGTGCAAACAAAAAGACTATCTTAGGGATCAGCAAACCTTTTCTTTAAAGGGCCACATATTTTAGATTTTAGAGCCCTTATAGTTTCTGTTTCATCTATTCAATTCCACTGCTGTAGATGTAAAACACTTAAGAGAAAACAAGTAAACAAATAGATGACACTATTGTTCCAGTGAAATTTTATTTATAAAAACAGGCTAAGGAAGGAAGAACCAAGATGATGGAGGAGTAAGTGGAGCTACACCAATCTCCTTTCAACACCAAACTGGAATTATAACTTAACTGGGGAGAAATCATCTGGAATAACCAACAGAACACCACCTGGAGAGAAGCATTATTACCAGGGACAGAACAGAAGAGCTGCTTCATCACAGCCTGACTGGTAGGAAGTGTGGAGACACGAGAAGCTAGCAGGGCTCCTAAGGGCAGCAGCTGAAGGGAAGGAGAAACATCTCAGCAGCCAGGGGCTCCACCTGAGAAGGGAGGGATCTAAACCACCAACTGGGCTTACCAGCCTACAGCAACATAGCTGAGAGTAAACAGCACCCAGCTGTGAAAAGCAAAAAGCCTGCAGGTTTAGGCAGCTTGACAGAGAGACCAAGTTTTAAAGGGACCATGCACAACAATACAGTGACACCCCTTATTGTGGGCTCCAGCAGAGAAAGGCCATAGTGGACTAGAGATGCTTGGGGAAAGTTTGGGTCAGTGCCTTTAGGTGGAGAGCTGAGGCAGCAGCCCGCAAGTCCAATGCTGACCCATCCCCCATACAGCCAGCAGATCACTCTTCTCCAAGGGCAGGAGCCTGAGGGGAAGCCACAGCCCCACTCATAGAAATTAATCTGCCCTACCCAGCAGTGCCTAAACCTGACCTCAGATCACAGGTTGATTGCATTAACAACTAAAGGAGACAGACAAAGACAAAGGATCTCTGGTAGTCTCCAACTGACTAGGCCCAGACTGGGTCATGAGCTGATGTCACCAAGCACGGATCCAGGAAGTAAAAAAGTGCACCTCTATACCACAGAAGGTCACACCACTAAGACAGTAAGTCAAAGCAGACCAATCCAAGAAGCAGAAACAAATAAGGGCCACCTAAAATGGGGAGACAAAGAAATAAACCCTCAGCAAATGGAAAGGAAGAATCCCCAGGAAGAGTGCAAAATGAAATAGAGGCAAGCACTCTATCAGACATGGAATTCAAAATAATGATGATAGAGAAGCTCAATGAGCTCAGTGAGTCCAAAGAAAACTAAAAACAACTCCAGGGGAACTAAAAACAACTCCAGGGAAGTTACAAGGAACTTACTGAGAACTACACAAGCATTAAAAAGGACATAGACACCATCAAAAAGAGCCAAGAGGAAATGAAGAATACCAGTTCTGAATTGAAGAACACAGTAGAAGGAATCAAAAGCAAGCTAGAGAAAGCAGAGGATCGGATCATCAAGCTGGAGATCAATGTAGAAAACAATTTCCAGGCAGTGCAACAAAATGAAAAAAGACTGAAAAAGAATGAAGAGGTTTTAAGAGAGCTGCAGGACAACATGAAATGTAATTACATCTGTATCATAGGGATACCAGAAGGAGAAGAAGAGGAGCAAGGGATAGAAAACCTGTTTGAAAAAGTAATGACAGAAAACTTCCCTAACTTGAGGAGAGAAAATGTCATGCAAACTGAGAAAGCACAGAGGGTCCAAACAGGCCCACTCCAAGACACATCATCATGAAAATGTAAAAGTTCAAAGACAATGAGAGAATCCTAAAAGCAGCAAAAGAAACAGCTAATAACATACAAGGGGGCTCCCATAAAGTTATCAGCTGATTTCTCAACAGAAACACAACAAGCCAGAAGGGAATGGCAAAAAATATTTCAAACAATTAAAAACAAAGGCCTGCAACCAAGAATATTCTACCCAACAAGGCTGTCATTCAAAATGGAAGGTGAAATAAGGAGCTTCCCAGACAAAAGAAGTCTAAAAGAATACATCTCTACCAAACCAGCATTGCAAGAGATGCTAAAGGGTCTGCTTTAAGAAGATGAAGAAACAAAAAGACACACAGGAACAGAGGTACAAAGGTAAATGGATTAAATGCACCAATCAAAAGACATATGGCAGCTGAATGAATAAGGAACAACTCTAACTTATGAGTGCTTTAAAAGTGATCTTGTTATAAACAATTTCACTAAATAAGGTACAATTCTGTATATTACTTGTATCTGCATTACTGCAGGTTAAGTTTTCTTAGAATCACTTCACAATATGGGAAAATCAGGTTACTTGCTATAACTCAGAAAAATTGAATGCAATTAAGGAAGAAGAAAAAAGTAAGAAAATACAGATGTATATTACATAGAAGACATGCTATCTTTCTTATTCACTGTTATAAAATATGTGCTTATTTGTGGGTATGTAATATATAGATGTTGTTAGAAATTTATGCTTTAAATAGCAACCAACTGGTCATGGGTGTGTTGTGAAATCAATCTTTAGCTTAGAAAAGATGCTGAGAATGAAGACCAATTTAGATGGAATTTGCAAACTACTAAACTATATGATTCATGTACATAGACAATATATATTCTCATATTAGCACATAAATTAGATGAGATTCCTTTCAACTAAATCATGAAAATATACGTTTCCAGTTATGAAGGTTCCCAAACTGGGGATGCTTGGGAAAAGGAATCAATGCTATAGTAAACTTTATTTTTGAAATGTAAACATAGCTAATTTCTACTTCAACAGACTCTTAAATAGTTCAGGGGTTAGTTTAGGACCACATAGAGAATCAACCACAATTTCTAAGAATAGCTAGAATACTATTCTACAAAATTATTTAAATCCTAGGGAGTTTCATTTTTTACCTCAACTTAGTAGACATAATAATTTCTACTCTGAGGACCAGCTGAGCACTGCAAGTGCCATTATTTCTGAAGGACTCAGCTTGTAAAACACATGTAGGAAAAAAACAGAGGGTATTGAAAGAAGTAAGACCTATGCACAGCCTAAATGAATAAATAAATAAATCTACTATTTAAGATGGAAAACTCCAAAAAGAATAAGTTGTACTTCCAGTAGCTTAAAATAAAGTTGAGTTGTATTATTGGAGGGAGGAGGATCTGACTTAAAACCAAATTTATTTTTTACAATGGGTTTGGCACTGTCTCTAGGACAACTTTCACAAAAGTGAGTTCTGTAATACACCATTTCTGTGATATATTTCACAAAAATAACATTCCAGAGTAAAATAAGTATTACAAAAGAAAAAACTGCTTAATCTTGCTAAATATATCTAAAATACTATCATTTAACATGTAATAATTATGTAAGTTATTGACACATTTTAAATGTTTTATATTAATTCAACTTTAAATATGTGTAAAAATATGTATGGGTGTAAATGTATTTTTGCATGTGTTTGGTAATATTGCAATTCATATTACTTAAAAGATTAATTCTTTAAACAAATGAATTAACATAGGCATTTTGGAATAATGAAAAGAAAACTTTGTATTAATATGATTTGAGAAGCTGACAGAAGGCAATAATTAAATGGTGAACTGTCTGGATGTGAAAAGGAAAAAAAAAGTACACATTGGTGGTTACAGAATAGACAGGGGGATATTAAAAAGAACAAAGGAAATAGAGAAGCCAAAGAACTTAGTTCAAGGACATGAACTAAGGGGGACATTGCTGGAGGGAATGGGGTACTAGGTGGAGGGGTCAAAGGGGGTGGAAAATTGGGACAACTGTAATAGCAAAATAAATAAAATATATTTTAAAAAAAAAAACCATGCTGAGGGTCAGTTTTGGCTCTACAGCCATAGTTTTCCAATCCCTTTGTATTTCATCCCAGTGTTCTAACCAAAACCTATATAAAACAAACTTGGGTTTACCAAGTTTGTCATATGACCTTGGGTCTAAACCTTACAGAATATCATGAAAAGAGATAGATAATGTGTTCTCTACCTTTAAAAACACTGTAATCTAGTCAAAATGTTATAAATAATGTAATAAAAATTATAAAGAAATATACAGACCTGGCCAGCAGCTCAGTTAGTCAGTGCATTATCCAGTACACCAAAAAGTTGCAGGTTTGATCCCCAGCCAGGGCAAGTAGGGAGGCAGCCAATCAATGTTTCTCTCCCACATTTGCTCGCTCTCTCTCTCTCTCTCTCTCTCTCTCTCCCTCTGTGTGTGTGTGTGTGTGTGTGTGTGTGTGTGTGTCTCCCCACCCCCTTTCCTCTCTGTCTAAAGATCAATGAAACATAGCCTCAGGTGAGATTTTTTTAAAAAGAAATACACAGATGTGTGTTTCAAATTACATATGATTTGTAGTCAACCCAAGTCATGTCAAAGCCTGAAGAATATTACGTGAAATTCATCTGAAAGATTTCCCAAGGGAACAGTAATTCTATCCATGGCTCATTTTCTATGAACGCTAGATCATTTTTCTTCAAAAATATGAGGGGACTTAAAGATTTAACATGTTCAAAAAGTGAATCAATCATTTATGTAAAATGTGATATATTTTAATATACATACTTTTTGAGAATTTTATTTTTAAGAGCTCCAAACATGAAAGTATCCTCTCTGGGTTTTCCTTGCCAAATATCTAAAAACAAAGCAGCTCCATAATCCCATTTGTATGTGTTTTTCTTATCCCATAATCAGAAACCGACTCATCTTTTGTGCCTTAACAAATTGGATGGTAAATTGATTTTCCAAAATGTAAGCCTGAGTTATCCTTCAATTAACATGTTAAATTAAATATCAACTGTGGCATCAAGGAATTCTTTCCTAGTAACAACTGAGTTTTACAAGCATTATTCTGTCTGTTTATCCCAGCATGACAAATATATCACTTTAGGCATCAAACTTTAATAAACTGTCTGTTAACATGTAATCTAATTCATTTTGAGAATACTAATTTTTTCCAGTGGGGAAAACATTCTCCATGACACACGTATAAAGAAAGGGAAAACCATGCTCTGCTCTGATGCTTCCATTAACCATCTCAATTCTTTAAAACCATTCAGTCTTGCTTTGAGGTATGATTTGATACAGTCTTTGACTCCCACCAAGGTCTCTATTCCTGCCCCAGAAGACAGCAGTTATTGACTTGTTTTTCTACAAGTGTGGGTCACTGTATTTCTGCCAGTATATTCCATTTGGGGGGTTTCTTGAACCACCAAAGCCATTTCTGAGTCTTTGCATTCATTATTTTCTCTGCCTGGAAAATTACCTTTAACCTTCTCTGCCCCTCACCAAAGGACTGGAGGGCATCTATGGGTCTCAAACCACCCTCCAAAGCAAGAGTGGTTGACAAGTGAAATGGCTTGGCTAGAATATTCTTCTTCTTAATGTCTTATTAATGAGTATCCTTAAGTCTTAGCTCACCTTTAGTTACTCAGTACCTTTTCCAGGTGACTTAATCTCAAGTGGGACACACACTCCATCAGTCATTATAAGATCACCCTAGTCCACTTTCATTGCCAAGGTCTGAGATTACTCTTTTTTTTTTTTTTTTTTTTTTTTGTACGTGCATTTGCCTACTTTATGACTCCTTGCACAAGAAAGTACAATCCATGAGAGCGGGGTTGTCTTGTTCTTTATTGCTTCTCCAGCTCCCAGAACAGAGTCTGGTACATCAAGGTAGGCCCTTACTAGTGGGATAAGAAGGGAAAAGAGAGAAAAAGACAAGGAAGGAATGGAAGAAGAAAAAGAAAACAAAACAAAACAGGAAACAGTGAATGAGGTCAGTTCAGCCTCATTTTTTCATTTTATCTACTTTTCTAAGATAAAAAGTCCCCCTAGAATTTAATGTGAAGGTATTTTTCTTAGAAAAGTCTCCTGTATTGTGAAATGCAATACCATTATGGTGCAGCTAATATGTTCTTTGCTTATGAGTGAACACTCTGTGTGTGAGTGTGTGTGTGTGTGTGTGTGTGTGTGTGTAAGTCCTATGCTATTCGACTTTCATTGATTGCCTGCTGGATTCAGTTTTCTCAGCTCTTTTATTTATTGCTTCTCTCACTTAAGCCCCATGACCTTTTTTCAATCTGTTTGTTTCTACATTAAACAAAATATGACTCAAATAACCTCTTTCCATTTTATGTTTCAGATTTGAGCAAAAAAAAAATTACTAAATTGATTTTTCACATTTAAGTCAGCATATTTTGTCATTATGAAGTTTCTTCCATTAACTTCCTTTTACACGTTTATACTAAATTAAGCAAAAATGATTTTCAGCAAAGAACCCTCATAACTTAGTCCAACATTGACTACATGCTCCCCAGATTTGCAACTCTTTATAGTGTACACTGTAACTACAGAAATTTATTTTTTGTGTTAACTATAACAAGTAAAGGAGAGTAAACTTGGATATCTAATATTAGTGGAAGATTTAAGTAATATATAGAACATCTCTTCAACAAAATCCCATGCAGCTATAAATGTAATATGCTTATGATGTGCCAACATAAGATGATTAATTATAATAAATGTACCATTATAGTGAGCAACATTGATAATGGAAGAGGCTATGCAGACAGGAGTGAGGACAGGGTATATGAAAAATCTCTGAACCTTCCTCTCAAATTTGCTGTGAAGCTACACTGCTCTAACTAAATAAAATCTTTAAAATATAAAAGGGTACCCCTGGCTGGTAGTACAGTGGATAAAGTGATGGCCTGCAAACCGAAAGGTCACTGGTTCGATTCCCAGCCAGGGCACATAACCAGGTTGCAAGCCAGGTCTCCAGCTAGGCCCCCAGCTGGAGGCAGATGAAAGGCAACCATACATTGATGTTTCTCTCCCTATTTTCCTTTCCTTCTCTCTAAAAATAATGAATAAAAAAACTTTTTAAAGTTCAAAATCCTTTAAAAATAAATAAAATATAAAAGGATAGGTCTTTATTACAATCAAAACTACAAAAAATATTTGTGATATGGGCAAGGATAATAAAACACTATTATAGAAAATGATCAAAAGTTTGATGCTTTTGATTGACAGAGATGTCTTCCTTTAACTTTTAACCCTTTTTTCTTTTAACATTTTATTCATTATTTTTATGGAGAAGGGCAGGGAGGGAGGAAGAAAGGGAGAGAAACATCAATGAATGGCTGTCTTTCACCTGCCTCCAACTATGGACTTGGATGGAAACCTGGTTATGTGCCCTGACTGGGAATCAAACCAGTGACCTTTGGATTCCCAGGACAGTGCCTATTCACTGAGCCACTAGTCAGGGCTAGCTTTTAACGTTTAATTAATGCTATCATTAATAATAAAATAGAGGAGAACCACGATGGCAGAGGAGTAAATGGAGCTATACCAATCTCCTCCCAACACCAAACTGGAATTACAACTTAATTGGGGAGGAATCATCTGGAATAACCAACAGAACAGCAACTGGAGAGAAGTCTTATTACCACATACAGAACAGAAGAGCTGCTTCATCACAACATGACTGGTTGATTGGATTAACAACTGAATTCATCGGCCCTGCTCAGAGGTGCCTAAAACTGACCACTGATCACAGACTGATTGAATTAACAACTAAAGGAGACACAAAAAGACAGTGGATCTCCGGTAGTCTCCAACTAACTGACTAGGCCCAGACTGAGACATGAGCTGACATTACCAAGTACAGATCCAGGAAGTTAAAAAAAAGTGCACCTCTACATCAAAGAAGGTCACACCACTAAGACAGTAAGTCAAAGCAGAGGCAAACAAGAGCCACCTAAAATGGGGAGACAAAGAAATAAACCCTCAGCAAATGGAAAGGAGGAATCCCCAGGAAGAATACAAAATGAAATAAAGGCAAGTACTCTATCAGACATGGAATTCAAAATAATGATGATAGAGAAGCTCAATGAGCCCTGTGAGTTCAAAGAAAACTACAAACAACTCCAGGGGAACTAAAAACAACTCCAGGAGAACTACAAAGAACTCCAGGGAAGTTACAAGGAACTTACTGAGAACTACATAAGCATTAAGAAGGACATAGATACCATCAAAAAGAGCCAGGAGGAAATGAAGAATACCAGTTCTGAATTGAAGAACACAGTAGAAGGAATCAAAAGCAGGCTAGAGAAAGCAGAGCATCGGATCATCAAGCTGGAGGTCAATGTAGAAAACAATTAATTCCCAGACAGTGCAACAAAATGAAAAAAGACTGAAAAAGAATGAAGAGGTTTTAAGAGAGCTGCAGGACAACATGAAATGTAATAACATCTGTATTATAGGGATACCAGAAGAAGAAGAGGAGCAAGGGATAGAAAATCTGTTTGAAAAAGTAATGACAGAAAACTTCCCTAACTTGAGGAGAGAAAATGTCATGCAAACTCAGGAAGCACAGAGGGTCCCAAGGAAAATGAACCCAAACAGGCCCACTCCAAGACATGTCATCATGAAAACTGCAAATTTCAAAGACAACGAGAGAATCCTAAAAGCAGCAAGAGAGGAACAGCTAATAACATACAAGGGGGCTCCAATAAGGTTATCAGCTGATTTCTCAACAGAAACACAAGCCAGAAGGGAATGGCAAAAAATATTTCAAGCAATGAAAAACAAAGGCCTGCAACCAAGAATACTCTACCCAACAAGGCTGTCATTCAAAATGGAAGGTGAAATAAGGAGCTTTCCAGACAAAAGAAGTCTAAAGGAATACATCTCCACCAAACCAGCATTGCAAGAGATGCTAAAGGGTCTGCTTTAAGAAGGTGAAGAAACAGAGACAGACAGAAACACAGGTACAAAGGGAAATCGAATAAATGTGCCAATCAAAAGACATACGGCAGCTGAATGGATAAGGAACAACTCTAACTTATGAATGCTTTAAAGTGATCTTGTTATAAATAGATTTTACTAAATAAGGTACAATTTGGTATATTGTATCTGCATTACTGCAGGTTAAGTTTTCTTAGATTGGAATCATTTCACAATATGGGAAAATCAGGTTACTTGCTATAACTCAGAAAAATTGAATGCAGTTAAGGAAGAAGAAAAAAGTAAGAAAATGTGGATATATATTACACAGAAGACATGCTATCTTTCTTATTCACTATTATAAAATATGTGCTTATGTAATATATATGTGGGTATGTAATATATAGATTTTGTTAGAAATTTATGTTTTAAATAGCAACCTACTGGTCATGGGTGTGTTGTGAAATCAGTCAATCTTTAGCTTAGAAAAGATGCTAAGAATGAAGACCAATTTAGATGGAAGTTACAAACTACTAAACTACACAATTTGTGTACATAGACAATATATATTCTCATATTAGCATGTATATTAGATGAGATTCCTTTCAACTAAATCATCAAAATATACATTTCCAGTTATGAAGGCTCCCAAACTGGCAATGCTTGGGAAAGGAATTAATGCTATAGTAAACTGTATTATTAAAACATGAATTTACCTAATCTCTACCTCACCATACTCTTAAATAGCTCAGGGGTTAGTTTAGGACCATATAGGGAGTCAACTACAATTTCTAAGAATAGCTAGAATACTATTCTACAAAATTATTTAAATCCTAGAGATTTTTAATTTTTACCTCAACTTAGTAGACATAATAATTTCTACTCTGGGGAACAGCTGAGCACTGCAAGTACCATTTTTTCTGAAGGCTTTAACTTGTAAAACACATGTAGAAGAAAAACAGAGAGTATTGAAAGAAGTAAGACCTGCACACAGCCTAAATAAATCAATCTACTATTTAAGATGGAAAATTCAAAAAAGACTAAGTTCCAGTAGCTTAAAATAAAATTGAATTGTATTATTGAAGGGAGGAGGATCTGACTCAAAACCAAATTCATTTTTTACTATAGGTTTAGCATTGTCTCTAGGACAACTTTCACAAAAGTGAGTTCTGTAATACACCATTTCTGTGATATATTTCACAAAAAAATAGCATTCCAGAGTGAAATAAGTGTTATGAAGAAAAAACTGCTTAATCTTGCTACAATATATCTAAAACACTATCATTTATGATGTAATAATTATGTAAGCTATTGGCATATTTTAACTTTTTTGTATTAACTCTTCAAAATCTAGTATGTACTTTATTTTTTTTTTTAATTTTATTGTTGTTGTATTACATCCATCCCTTTTTTTTCCCCCTCTGTCCCCCTAGTATGTACTTTAAATATGTGTAAAAATATGTATGGGTGTAAATGTATTTTTGCATGTGTTTGGTAATATTGCAGTTCATATTACTTAAAAGAGTAATTCTTTAAACAAATGAATTAACATAGGCATTTTGGAATAATGAAAAGAAAACTTTGTATTAATATGATTTGAGAAGCTGACAGAAAGCAGTAATTAAATGGTGAATTGTCTGGATGTGAAAGGAAAAAAGAAAAGGTACACATTGGTGGTTACAGAATAGACAGAAGGATGTTAAGAAGAACAAAGGAAATGGAGAAGCCAAAGAACTTGTATGTGTGACCCATGGACATGAACTAAGGGGGGCATTGCTGGAGGGAATGGGGATACTGGGTGGAGGGGGGCAAAGAGGGGAAAATTGGGACAACTATAATAGCAAAATAAATAAAACATATTTTTAAAAAATAAAATAAATAAAATTAAAAAACAGATTAGAACAAAATTGTATTTATACCTAAAAGTAAATACCTATCGAAAATAATTTTTAAATCAACATGAAATATCATTTTAATTTGCTGAACAAACGAGCTTGACTGCCATGAATATTGTAGGAATTTACTATGAGGTTTTAACATGGTTTATGATCTGCAAAGTTTAAGATATAATAGAGGAATTTTAAAAACATGTACAAAAATTACTACTCTGTCAGATAGCACATAAAAATTTTAATGTGAACTGCTGAACTAAAGTCATTTTATATTTCACAAATGAACAAAAGAAAGCTTCAGACTGAAGAACAAAAAAACGTCATGTTGGCCCTTGAAAGTTGGAAATAATGGCAATGGATAAGGTTGGGAATGAGAGAATTTCTAGTCCACTGAACACAATTCTAGCTCTGATTTCCACAGGATCTCATTGAATCATTAGCATAAGCAATTGGTTAGATTTAGTAACTCCTTTCTGCCAGAAAAAGCGACATTTCAGTCTATCTATGAAACTTCTTTCCAGCAAGAACACAGGTATACCAAGCTGGCTGCTCTAATAACTAATATCAGCTTTTCTTGGAATATGTTTTCCAGAACCCTGAATCCTAAAGACATTTCACCAAGCCCACACACCCCCACCAAAGATTAGCAGTCCTGAGATCTGCATAACAAAGGCAAGGCTTCTGTTATTTCCCTAAAGCCCTTTTAGGTTAATAGGTAATACTTATTCACATCTCAGCAGTGTAACTGAATTAAGAGGCAATATAGTGTAGTGCTGAAAAGCATGGGATACTGGGGCTATATATTTCCAGCTATCCATCTACTAGCTGTGTGACCTCAGGCAAGTTACTTAACCTCCCTATGTCTTATGCTCCCCATCTCCAAACAGTGTAATTAGAACTACCTCAGAAATGTGTTGTTGGGGACTAAATGAGGCTTTGCATGTAAATTTCTTAGAGTTCCTCACACATGGTAAGCACTACTGGGTAAGGGTTATCGTTAGTACAGCCTTCTCTGGATTCACTCTGAGAAAAAGAAATTGAGATCCAAGCAAATGGAAAGTGAACTTGTCATTGCTCATATAAAAGTCCAGGAAGGCTGCTTCACCCATGACTTTGACACTTAACGCAGAAACATCTGATTCCTCCTACAGCTGGGGCCCTCAGGAACAGCCAGAGGCATGCTCAGACAGATGACCTGTTGTTTGAAACACCAGTAGCACAGGAAGTCTGGTATGTGCAGTAGACTGCAAGCCATGTGGATTTCCAGTCTAGCGCAAAAGGCAACACTTTTAAATGAATGTCTGCCCTTTCCTAGTGTTTGGGCATACCCCTGGTAAGTACACTAATGGCTTTAGAACTTGGATCCTGCTCCCCTCCTGTCTGTTCTCTTCCTAAGGACAGAGTAAGGCTTAATGGCCTGCAGACAGAGTTCTCTAAGGTGGGTCTCTTTTATGCTCTCTGCACATATGAATTTATTCCCATTCCACTGTGATGGCCAAACCTGGTGTCCATGGCTGTGGTGAACTGCTGCCCCATTGCTGTTAACGTACCTGTTAGACCTGTAGAGCCAGCTGATGCCAGTGAACACATCAAAGTCCCAGGTCCTGGATATGACAGTGTGTTCCATCTCCCTGCATATATGACTAAGGGTGCCCCTGAAAACATTTCCCCAGACTTGAAAAAGTTACACACAGTTCAGTCAAGTCAAACAGATCTGGAGTTTGGCTCTGGAGCTAGAGCTCGTTTGGTCATGTCCAAACAAAGCTGACTGAAAATCTTACAAAGGCAGAAGCTGAATCAGATCCTAAGTTTCAAAGAACACAACAGCTCAATGTTGGAAGTTGAGATCAACCATCAAATTCCAGAAGTCTTCTTCAGGTACTACAGATTCTCTGAACTGCTGATCCTTCTTTGAGGATCCTGTCAGATCTTCCTAAACTGCATTGTAACTGAAACGTCATAATAATGGTATTATCTCAAGTTGGACAATAAGCTACATTTGTATTCCAGTGATTCTCTGGTCTGCAGAATCACCCGTTTCTGCTGATCAGCCAAGAGTGGGAGCCCATAAGCATTCACTGGGATACATGTCCCTGGTTCACATTTGTTTGGTTCTCACTCGCCTGCACCTGATGACACACTCCCATCAGCAACAGCTGCACACTGGGTAAAACACATCCCTGTGATGATATGAATGTTTGTGTCCCCATCCCACTGCAAATGTGATGTGTTGAAGCACCAATCTCCCACGTAATGTTATTTGGTGGTAGAGATTTAGGGAGGTAATTAGGTTTAGATGAGGTAGTAAGAGTGGGGCCCTCATGATTGGATTAGTGCCCTTACAAGAAGAGGAAGAGAACAGAGTCCTCTCTCCTCCTGTTGTGTGAGGATACAATAAAAAGGCAGCCATCTTCCAACCACAAAGAGGGTCTCACTAGACACTGAAACTGCTTACATTTTGACCTTATACCTCTCAGGCTCCAGAAGCATGAGAAATAAATGTTTGTTATTTAAGACACTCAGTCTATATATTTTGCTGGGGCAGCCTGAGCTAACTGATGTATATGCACCTTCCCTAGATAGACATAATTTTATAGCATGAGAATATTAGAAATTATCTATGAAACTCTGATACTTCCCATGCTCTATCTCTGAGAATCACCCTTATATACAAATGTGCCTAATAATTATTCAAATGAGTTATTAGCTAAATTGCCTGTGCATGTGAAGATAATATAATTTTTAATATGCAGTACCTTGTTTTTCTTTCGCTCTGAGTGAATACAAAATTCTTAGCAGAGAAAATTCAGTAAGTTTAACATCAATAAGTAGCAAATAGAAATGTAGCCTTTGAAAACTCATATGTCTTAATTACTTCTCTTTCCCATTTTTCTGTCATAGGACTGCAATATCTAGTAAGTCTTCCCAGATTTCAGTATCCTCATCTCTATAATAGGGAAATGACATCTTGCCCTATTTCACAGAGTTATTATAGAGAGAAAATTACTTCAATAGAAAGAAAACCACAAATATGCAAATAGAAAGTATAAAATAATCTATTTATTTAAACTGGTATTTACATTAGTGTAATTTTTTTCATCATTGCTATCAAGAAAGTGATCACTTTTAAAGTTTATTGTTTCACTAGGTCACTGTTGACACAAATCAATTCTATTAAGGGGGACAAAGAAAAGATTAGACTGTTTTCTAAGTCCTTTACTAGCAAACACTAAATTTATATACAAATAAATATAATAAATAATATGATAAAAATGATATTGACTAATTGCTTTGGCTTTGACCATAAAACATTTAAGCCATCCAATGCATTAATTTTCATGATCTCCAACCACTGCAAGAGAATCAGTTGTGATACATAACTGTTGTGTGATACATAACTGTTGTGTGATACATAATAGTTATGATATATAATATCAATATTATATCAATCACCCTTATAGACATGGCCTAGGGCTCAATGCTTCAGGCACTATGTTCATTTCCAAGATGATATTAATTATGTAGTAGTACTTCTGTCCTTGGACAAACTGTTCTTTTTATCAGAAAATGGGAAACTCTATAGTTTCTTAATGGGGTGAGTGACAGTCAACAACCCTTCAGAGACATGAAGAAAGTCAAGTTTGAAAAATTTACATGCAGTAAACACATCATTGCCCAAGATAAGAAATATTACTCTACTGAAGTGGAATGAAGTCATTGGAAATATTGCACCAAGCACACCGACACATTTTTGTCATTTTCATTTTATGTGGCATTCTCTAAGGACATACATTAAATGACACAAATAATTCCTTAACTTTTAATCAAAAAAACTGAAGAATATTCCCCCTACCCATTGCCCTATTTCATTAGAAAGAGAAAACCTTTGCTTAAAGCCTTGCTTTATTTGGAAATCAGATTACCCATTATAAAATAAAATTGAAATCTGTCACATATTAAAAGTACTTTCTATAAAATTATTTTCATCATACACTGGGAATACAATATTATGGGTGACTCAGTGGAAATAAATAATTCATTAGCAAGTTACATTGTCCCTTTCTGAATTTAACTGTCAAGCATGAGATATTATATACTACGTACAGCAGAGGGCAAAAACCTTTGCATAGGACTTAATTTTCATGAAAAAACAGATATTTAAGCATTTGAATATAGGCAGAGTTTAAAGTTATCAAGTCATTGCCAAGTAGCTAGTAAAAGATAATTTTACGCTTGTGTGAAAAAGCCACTGGTTGGTGCTCATTATGTATCTTTGAGCCAGCTAATTTAGTTTCACTTTGCAAAATGAAGAGATTTGTAAGAGTAATACACGACCTGGCTGAAGCACCAAAAGCAGACTTAAAGTGCAACTAGCTTTCCAAAAAAAAAATTTTTTTAAGATTTTATTCATTGTTTTTAGAGAAAAGGACAGGGAGAAAGGAAGAAGGGGAAAGAAACATTAACGTATGGTTACCTTTCACCAGCCTCTAGCTGGGGACCTGGCTGAAGACCTGGCTTGCAACCTGGTTATGTGCTATGACTGGGAATCAAACCAGCGATCTTTGGGTATGAAGGCCAGTGCCAATCCACTGAGCCACCAGCCAGGGCCCCAAAAATTCTTTAATGTAATTTTTATAATCAGATAAAAATGCTGTAAGTAATCAATACCTTTGCAAATAGTTTTCACATTTTGCATAATTTTTCTAATCACATCTTAGCAAACTTTTTAATGAAACATTTTTACCTGAGGTCTAAAATACAATGTAAATACAACGATATATATATATATATATATATATATATATATTCAAAGAAAAATAATGTTTCTCAACTAGGAGTTAAGAATACTAATGCACTTCTACCCCCACATCTACTAATCATCAAGTTTCCATTTAAAAGGCTGTCAGTAAGGGTTTAATTAGTGAAACCAAATGCATTCTGTCTGATTTAAGCAAAAAGAGTGACTGAACTACTTACAGGATTATTATGTAATTAAAGTATTAGAGCTTCATGGTTAGAGCTTCCAGGATGGACTTTCAAAGCCATGTCAGAGACATGGGACACCAAAAGGCTGCTGTTCTTCACAAGGTCAGAACAGCTCCCACTGAGTTAAAAATCCACACACTTAGTTGCTGACTCCAAAACAGCCATCTCTTCTGATTAGGCAGCCACTAACCAAATGGAGAAGCCATACTACAGGAGCAATCATATCACTGCAGCATAATTCCCAGTGGCCAACACACAAAGACAACCAAAGTGTCCTTCAATAGAGAATTGGATAAAGAAGATGTGGTACATATAGACATACAATGGAATACTACTCAGCCATAGAAAAGATGAAATACTGCCATTTACTACAACGTGGATGAATCTTGAGATTATGCTAAGTAAAATAAGTCAGTTAGAAAAAGCTAAGAACCATAATATGATTTCACTCACATATGGAGTATGTGACATAGACATAAACAGTATGACGGTCACCAGAGGGAAAGGGGTTGGAGGGTATTTAAGGGTAAAGGGGGCCAATTATATGGTGACAGAATGTAATTTGACTTTGGGTGGTGGACCATAATGTAGCAAACAGGTCATGTATTATAGACTTGTACACGTGAAATCTATATGACCCATCTCCTCTATAAAGAAAAAGTTCTGTACAAGATTGGGAGATTCCATAGTTAAGGTACCTGGTCACAGCAAAAAGAAGCTGGGTCACCTTGAAAAACTAATTTAATATCCTTTGTGTTTAATAATACCCAACCTATTCTGTGTATGGTTCTTAACTTGTTCCTAAATGTATTTACCTCCCATTGGAGTGAGACTATGAAAGTTATTGGATAATGTGTTCAAAGTTCCATGAAAATTCAGGATTGCTAACAGTTATAGATGTACCTTCATCATTTCACTAAACATTTTAAGTATGATTATTTAATTCTAGGACACTATTTAGAAATTGTGGCATATAAAACTTTTGCATACTGGTATGCAAGAACACAGGGAACTGATTATGTGTCTGCAAGACCATAAAACCCAGGAGTTGAAAATGGTGTTAAAGATAGCTGACTCATCCACCTTCCAGGCAAGCATGTGTGAAGGGTGCTCACCCAGACGTGGGTTGCACTCACCAGTGAGCAGCACTGTGGCAGATGCAATGTTATTAGACTCAGTTCCTCATGCCTCCTTGCCAGAACCACCACTAACAAGATGGAGCATATTTCTCCACTCTTTCTCTTTCCTCAAGTCAAAAACAATTAGTTTCCTTATATATGTTTCCACAGTGTCTTTCCTGTCTGTCAATTATAAACAGCTGGCATTGCTGGTGCCATGCCAAGGATGTTAAGAGTCCTTTTAACCAGTTACTGATCTGTTGCCACCGATAACATTTTCCTGTTGCCTTCTCTGAAGAAATACAATGGAAGCTGTCTTACCCGGGAACATACACAAGGTTACAACGACCCTCCTTTATGTCTGGTAGCCAGTACAAAATCCCAGCTCTTTTTACTGCAGAAAACCCACCACAGGATCAGACTGAGGCTAGACTTCACCTGGAAACATCTCTTTGTCTAGCTTCTCTCTACTGCTTCCTCACTTCCCCTCAGGTTTCTCTTTAAAGCACTGCTTCAAATCACTAGCACGGAAATCCCTACCTTGGGCACTATTTCTAGAGGCCCTCCTAGAAAACTGCCCTACTCCAAAGCATCCTCAGGTTTATTTTCTAAATAATACAGAATGGACATTTTTGTTCATTCTGTACCCTCTGGCACAGGGAGTAGCACAAAGGATGCCTTGCTTAATGGATGTCTAAAGAATGAGTATTGATAACACTGTCATTTTTTAATGATTTTTTTAGTCTACTTTGTTCTTAGCATCTCTGACTATGGGATCATAGCTATCTCCCCCTAAATTGTTTTGTAGTTTTACAATATAAACATCACATATCCTCAATGTATGGGATTTCTTGCTAAACACATTTTTAAACCACAGTTCCACAGAACAAAGTCATTTCTTCCCCAGGACTTTCTTAGTATCTTTCTGTAGATTTTTTTAAATCAAATAACAAGAATACTGGAGAAGAGACTAAAAGGGAAATACTGCCTTTATTTTCTGTCACAGCTTGTGGACAGTGACAGGATTCAATATCTAGGCAGACAGATAGGCTAGATGGATAGGATTAGAATGTTATATAAATGCCAATAACTTTTGAGCAATGTTATACAGAATTGCTAGTTGCTATTAAAGGAGTGACAAATTCCTCTCAATAAACCACATTAAAAAATCCCTATGTTAAGCTGGAAATGACAATCTAATATGAAATTTTTTCAGGAAAGGCATTTTTAGGAAACTTTTTATCTGCAAAAAGAGATTAACATAAGTGAGTTTTGTTGAATCCTTTTACAGACTTCTCCAGATATTTCTACCAACTCTTGAATACATTTTGCACTTGTATAAATTTTTAGTGTACATTAGAAGCAATGCCACTGACATTTGCATAAATTGATATAAAGGGAATATTTTTAGGCAAATAATTAAAAAATAGAAATTCATGACATTTACATGAAGGAGCATTAACAGTTGTATTAAAACTAACTTAACATCAATTTTGTGAAACATTTTATCTTGAATATATTAATACGCAACGCAGAATGATTTTTTCTCTGAAGAGTTTAACATTAAACTGGAAACACCAGATACAATGACCAGGATTTGAAATCCTCTGAAAGCTCAATATTGTACCAACTTTTAGGTGTAAAATCAACTTTTATGACCATGATCAAAGAAGGAAGGAACAGACACTGCAACCAAACTTAATATTCACTGTAGCCTGGGAGAGAAATCCCTGGAAACAGAACACAAATCATTTGGTTATTTTCAGCAACTTCATTAACTGATCGTGAGACTTGAAAATATCACCCAATTGTCATATTCCATCTGTCAACTGCCGGCATCCTGCCCACCTACCTCACATGGGTGATGTGAAAAATAAAATAAGAAAATAGACATGAATGTACTTTGAACATGCAAACGTTAGTAGCAATAAGGCCAGTGAGCCTGCCTGACCTGGCCTCAGCCTATCCTCACAGATCTCTCCTCACACCACATTGTCACTTGGCCTCTGCATCCCGTGTACATGCCACTCTCTTCAGTTTTTCTCTCCCATCAACCTGCCTCTGGCTTTTTGCCCAACATGTTCCTTCTTCTGGAACACACTTCACCTCTATGGCCCACCCACAACCCCCTCTACGCAGTCCATTTCTACTCATCCTTTAGATCTTGGCTCCAACACCATTTGTCAAGAGAACCTGAAATCTTAATTTCAGGATGTCTACGCTTTGAAATTAAGTCTAGGTTTTTCTTTCATTTATGATTATTTGCTTGATTTTGCCTCTCTTACTGGTTTGGAAAAAGTAGGGCAAGACATGCTTTTGTCATTTTATTCCCGAAATTTAGTGTAGCAACTTAACCAGATAGGTGAAGTACATGCTTTACTCCCTTACCAGATGCAGGTATTTGCTCAAATGTCACGTTTTTAGCTATGTGACTTATTATGAGATAGGCAAGTTATAATCTGTATAATGTGGATCTTCTAGCTTTCTACTAGAGTTATTTCTTCTCTTTGGCATGGCTCCATATCTCCTCCCACATTCTTCCCCATCTCCAAGAAATACCACCTGGGCAATTTCAGTTAGCACGCCTTATTTTTTACAAACCAAGTGCAAAACCTCATGCTAATATCATTGCTTTTAAGAATGAGTACAAAAATATTTAACACAAACTAACTTCAAGGAGTTCACATCAAGAGTATAATATAATTCACTCTATGATATATGCTGAGAAATACATAAAATAATGATTATGGAAGTTTAGTGTATAGTGGGCTTGCTTGTTAATGCAGTGAACAAGACATTTCCCTAGTGAAGGCTGAATTTGATCGAATTAAAGCAAATGGGTTAAGATAATCCTATAAACAATAATCTCTATAAACTAAAAATGATTGAAATTCTCTTCCTCTCCCGCTGGGGGAAAAATCAGGTGATCCTACTACACAAACATTTCAAGAGAATTTATACCATCAGAAGATATAAGATTCTTCTTTTCACCAAACCTCCCTCTCTCCCCATGCACAAAAAGAAAAAAAAAAGACTAAATTGTTAAGAACTCTATCTAGACATACATAAAGTATTCTCCTGGAGGCCAAAAATCACTTCTTACAATTTTTGTACACACAACAAATAAATAAATATAAATAAGTGAGTAAAACTGCACATGTAATTCATTAGGATTGAATAATTAAAAGTCACTGCCAACTAACGAAATGGAATTTATATATTTTAAAAGAAAAACCATTTTTCTTAAACTTCCATGTATTTACAATTACATTAGTCTGTTTTTCATTAGGATGTTAGGTGATACATTAAATACTATTTTTTGTTTAATTTCTTTAAGTATATTTTATTGATTACATTATGACAGTTGTCCTAATTTTTCCCCTTTGCTGCCTCCACCTGGTACCACCCTTCTCTCTAGCAATCCCCCAACCTTAGTTCATGTCCATGAGCTGTACATAATAAGTACTATTCCTAACTATTCCTATACTATTCCTAACATCCCCTAGTCTATTTTGTATCTACCAATTATGCTTCTTAATCCCTGTAACTTTTCCTCCATTCTCCCCTTTCTGCCTTCCAGCTGGTAACCCTCCCAATGATCTCCATATCTATGATTCTGTTCCTGTTCTGGTTGTTTGTTTAGTTGCTTTTTTATTATTATTAAAGATTTTATTATTTTTTAGGGAGAGGGGTGGAGAGGAAGAGAGATAGACATGTATGGTTGCCTTTTACCTGCCTCCAGCTACGGACCTGGCTGGAGACCTGGTTTGCAACCTGGTTACAAGCCGTGGCTGGAAATCGAGCCAGCAACCTTTGGGTTCACAGGCTGGTGCCTTGTCCACTGTGCCACCAGGCAGGGCTTTTTTTTTTTTTTTTTTTTTTTTTTTTTTTTTTTTTTTTTTTTTTTTTTTTTTTTTTTTTTTTTTTAAGATTCAGTTGTTGGTAATTGTGCATTTCTTGTCTTTTTAACATTCACAGTTTTTATGTTCTTTTTCTTAAAACAAGTCCCTTTAACATTTCATACAATAATGGCTTGGTGATACAATAATGGCCTTAGCTTTATCTTGTCTGGGAAGCACTTTATCTGCCCTTCCATTCTAAAATGATAGTTTTGCTGGATAGAATAATCTAGGTTGTAGGTCCTTGCTTTTCATCACTTTGAATACTTGTTGCCAGTTGCCTGATAGCCTTATGGGAACTTGTTTGTAGGTAACTCTCTTTTCTTGCTGCCTTTAAGGTTATCTCTTTATCTTTAGCCTTTGGCATTTTAATTATGATCTGTCTTGGTGTGGTCCACTTTGGGTCCTAATTGTTTAGGACTCGTGCTTCCTGGACTTGTATGTCTTTTTCCTTACCAAATTAGAGAAGTTTTCTTTCATTATTTTTTCAATTAATTTTCAATTTCTTGCTCTTCCTCTTCTCTTCTGGCACTCCTATAATTCAGAAGTTGGTGCATTTAACATTGTCCCAGAGGTTCCTAGGCATTCCTCATTTTTGAATTTTTATTTCTTCTATTGTAGTTAAGTATTTATTTCTTCCTTATGTTCCAAATTATTGATACGAATCCTGGCTTCCTTCCCATCACTGTTGGTTCCCTGTGGATTTTTCTTTATTTCACATAGTGTAACCTTCATTTCTTCCTTAATGCTATTGCCATACTCAATGAGTTCTTTGAGCATCCTGATCACCAATGTTTTGAACTCTGCATCTCCTAGGTTGGCTATCTCTATTTTGTTTAACTCTTTTTCTAAGGTTTGGACCATATTTCTTCTTTGCCTCCTCAATTTGGCAGCCTCCCTGTGTTTGCTTCTATGTATTAAGTAGAGCTGCTTTGACTCCCTGTCTTAGCACACCTGTTAAGTTGTATGGGACATAGTCTTAGGTGTTTGCCAGGGCAGAACCACCTGCTTCACTGCTTTGTGGCTCTGTGCAAGGAGGGAGCTCAGAAAGGGGACAATGCCACTCCCTGGCTTCCAGAGATTTAACCGGCACTTACCCAGTTTCCAGTCACTTCACACATTTCTCATTGTGACTGGTACCCTTCCAGTTGTTGGCCTGGTGGTGAATGACACAGTGAGTGGGTATGACACAGTGAGTTGGTTGCTTGTGTTTTAAATACAAAATGCAGGCTCTTTAAATAGACTCTCCTGAAAAACAAGCAGTTTCTTCATGCCCCAATGCTCACTGGTTTTTAAAACCAGAAGTCATGGGGAATTATCTTTCCGTCACTGACACTCTAGGCTATGTGGTGTGGCCTGGGGTTAGGATCCCTTACTCCCAAGTGATCCCTCCCAATCTTTATCCACCACCCAAATGAATGTGGGACCACCCATTTCACCACCATTACTACCACTCCATGCCACACTGCATCTCCTTGCCTCTCCACCCCTCCTACCCATCTGGATGAACATGACTTCTTTAAATCCTTGGTTGTCAGGCTTCCATATAGTTCCAGTTTCTGGCAGTTCTAGGTGTTTTTTGATTTGAGGTTAGTTGTAATTCTTCTTGTGGTTGCACAAGGAGGCAAAGTGTGTCTACCTACACCCCCATCTTGACTAAAGCCTTTATTTTTTCCCCCCTTCCAACATTTTATGTTTGTTTTTTTATTTTATTGTTGTTATATTACATCCATCCCCTTTTTGCTCCCCTCTGTCCCCCTCCCCACCCACCCATTCCCCCCAAAGTCAACCCCACCTGTTGTCCATGTCCACGGTTCCTTTTAAAGTCTTTAAATACTATTCTTATAGAGCTTGAAAATTATCCTTTCTGGTAGTTTTAATTCTTTTTTAATCTTTACATTATTGATATTTTAGTCAATCTTTCAAAATAATATCAAAATAAATTTCAATGCAGCTATTGCTTTTAAAATGATAAACTCTGAATATAAAATACTTAAATAGTGATTGTACAGTTAAACTTCATGCAGTCAGACTGTCTTCATTTTTATATATAGAAATAAGTTTTATGAGAATCATATTTTAATGGAAAAAAAGTTGTAGCCTCATCTGAGTTGATCTTTTTTTCTTACAGTTTCAGTTCACACAGAAACACTGCATATACAGAAGCCACACAGAGCTCAAGAGATATATATATTAGTTAAAATGTGTCAGAAGTAGAAGCTCACTTTAACAGAGATAAACCAGGTAGTTTTAGAGAAGCTGGTCCAGTCAGTTGTGCCAGAACCCTGTGAACTCAAGCATCCCCGAGATAACTCTGACACTATACATTTTAAGAGGCAGCATTTTTCAAATTCCAAAGAAGCATTTCTTTCATCTGATTTCTTGAGCATGTCCTAATTACCATACTGATGTCTGCGGCTGGCTTAATCCCTGGTTATGACTCCAAGGATTCATACCAAGCACTAGCATAGACCCCTCATTAACCATGAAGCTAGGAAATAATGACTTTCCTTGGATGGAGTTAGTTTTAGTTGAAATTGAGAATCTATTATTTCTTTTCTCCTGTTTGGGTATAAATGATAGTGCTTTGAATCTTAACTTATACAATTTATTTTCTGTTTAAATGAATGGAAAAAAATATTTTCTTTCATGAGGAGCTAGAAATTTAAAATTACTAGTTTTGAGAAAAAGATTTTAATTTCTGACTGATATTTTTAAGACTGATAAATCTTTCTGCCATGATATACTGATGGTGGAAATGTAAATTGTCATAGCTTTTGTGGAATGCAGTAAAGAATAATCAATTAAAACTTCTGGGATGTTATATCACTTCTAGGGCCTTATGCCATAGCTAATGGCACTATTACAAAAGATATATGTAAAAAGAAGTTGATAGCAACTATGTTCATAGTGCAAAAGTAAACAAACACCTAGACACACACAAAAGAATGTGCACTCACTATAGCTATTGAAGTAGGTCAGGAGAGAGGGCCTTAGGCCTACATCAGGAAGGGGATTGGAACTCAGCACTCTGTACATCACTAGACCCTGGATGGCTACAAGTCCAGGGAAAAAAACACTCATCACTCAACTCATTGGCCAAGAAAAATAACAGGGAAGTTTTAACAGATACTTCCAATACCTTATCCATGTCTCTAGAATGCTGACAGCCAATACCTGAGACTCCAATAAAATATAATTGTTTCATGAATTGGTATGCATTTTTGGCTTGGTGCATAAATAAGGAAAGCTTGAAGTGTCCCTCAAAACTGTCCCCAACCATTAATGGGGCAATTTCTCTGCTGGGGTAACTCTAGGGCAGGTTCTACATTATCTCCAGCAGAGTTATTCTCTAGTTGCCCACAATGATAACCCAATGCTGTATTTTAGCTGTCAATTATGTGTGGACCAACATATTGTGCAATTATAAATGAGCTATTACCTTGGTTTAGTTTTCTATTAATTTTTGGTGCTGACACAGAGAAACTGATTTTCTTAAATAAATGTATACACCATCACTCTCCCCAACATAGTAATGGAAGCTCTAACCACTGCAATAAAGCAAGAAAAAGAAATAAAAGACCTACAAATTAAAAAGCAAGAAATAAAACTTCATGATTTGTAAAGATCATGATTGTCTATGCAGAAAAATCCCAAGAAATCTTCCCCCAAAGATCTCATAATCTAATAAGTGAGTTTAGCAAGTTGGTAGGATAAAACATACAAAACCTCAATTAATTTTTTATATACTAATCTCAAGTAAATTATGTCAAGTGAAAAAATCTAACCCCAAAAATTACATATTGTATAATTCTATTTATATAACATTCTCAAAATATTTTAGAAACAGGGAACAGATTAGTCATTTGCAGGAGCTGGGGGTGGCAGAGAAAGGAGTTTGTGGGAGGGAGATGAGTTATGAACATAGAAGGACAACATGAGGGATTTATGTGGTGATGGAAGGACTCTGTATCTTAAGTGTAGTGATGAATATACAAACCTACACATGATAAAACTAAATATACACATACAAATAAGCACAAGTAACAAGATGGAGATGGGAACAAGTGGATGGTATCAGCATCTATATCTTGGTTATGACGTTGTACAATGTTATCATTGGGGAAACTGGGTAAATGGTATAATTTACCATTTATCATTTCTTACAACTGTTGAGTCTACAGTTAGATCAAAACAAAAGTGACATTAAAAAACAATGTAATGAATACTCAAAAAGTATATATAAATATGTGAATGGAAACATAATTCATTAAAAATTTTGTTATAAAACATTTCCCATTTTTGTAATTCCTGTACTCTAATTTTGCAATAAGTCTTAACCAAAGAACTTTTTAGGGAGGGCTTACAATTTATGTAACAAATTAAATCACACAATAAAGAGCACCACAAGATATCATAACAAAGAACATGATAGTTTTAACTTTTATTTATTTATTTTGAGAGACAGGGGAAGGGAGGAAGAAAGAGAGGAACAGAAACATCAATAGACTCTAATACACAACCCAGGCACCTGCCCTAACTGGGAATCAAACTGGTTTCCTTTTGCTTTGTGGAGCAGTGCCCAACCAACTGAGCAACACTGGCTGAGGCAAGAACATGATATTTCGAACACAGTAACTAGGTTTAAATTTGGTCTTTGTTACTTCTTGACTGAATAATCTTACAAGGGTTATATAACCTCTCTAATCTTCAATTTTCCTACCAGAAAATGGAAATAATTAGTTTCTAATTCACTGACTATTTTGAGGATCAAATGAAAGAATACATGTAAGGTATTTAATACAGTGTTGGCACATAGCATGAGTTTATTAAACTGAAATTTATATTTGTTATAGTGTATGATCTAGTGGTAGCACACGTTGTATATAGATTCTGAATTATCACTTAAGGGGTCTTTCCCCATCACCCCACACACACACACACACACACATACATACACATACACACACTATTTAATAGAGAAAAATTAGATAACTGTGACAAGAAAATTCACCTAATTTTAATGGAACCGCAGGGCTCTGATTTAATCCATAGGAGAAGGACCAATTTAGATATCAAAAGACAAGTATGAAATGACACATAGAAACCCAAATTAATATGTCACATTTCTCATGCATTACAGTGATGTTTCAGAGAGACTTACAGATTAAAATTGGAGAAGCTGCCAGTTGGCCTCACTCCTTGTATATAAACACATGACATCCTCTTTTCTTTTATGCTCACAATACTACTATGGGGTAGGCATTATCATCACTTTACAAGAGAGAAAATTGAGGCTTAGAAAAATTAAACTTGCCCAAGGTCAGAGTGAAAATCTAAAAGCAAAAACTTAAAGTCACATCCATATGGCCCTAAAGCCAATGTTCTTCATTGTTCTATAAAAACTCAGTATCAAATTAGAAATTTAAAAATGTTTGTAAATATTTTTCCTCACTTGTCTGTGAGGTGCTTCATATAGGCAGTATTTCAAAAGACAGATGGGTTCCCAAAGTTTAAAACCTGACTTACTACCAAAAAAATCATTTGGTAACTGCTAGAGGAGAGCTAATGTATTTGCACACACCCCTGGGGTGTCCTTTTGTAATGAAGATTTTATTTGCCTTGTAAATTTAGATTCTGACATATGATCCTTACTCAAAATATACCACCCTGTGACCAGCTATGAAAGTTCATTGGATTCTCACAAGTGTATCAGATTGGTCTAAGGCCTCAAACACCAATAAGCAGAGCACTATCCCAAAATATACACATGGTTTTGATTCCTAATTTTTTTGCTTTAATAATAACCTTCCTTGTGCTACACACATCATATGCCTTGTCCCATTTTACCTTTACCACAGCCCATTAAGAAAAGCACTTTTGTTATTCCCATTTAATAGGTTAAAAAAAAAAAGATATTTCAAGAAGTAGTGAACCTTGCCCAAGGTTACAAGATCGTTGTGTTAAGATTCCAGAGTCAAGGCATGTAGTTTCACTCCTCAGCAGCATTTGGTGTATAACCACTAAGGATTTCCTGACTCCTCTGTCTCTCCTCAGCTAAGTTTTAGTTTGCTCATCTATTACATTTTTAAGGCAATACCTTCCCTAAAACATGATTCTAAATATTAAGAGATAATGCATGTAAATCACTTTAGCATAAAATGTAGAATCTTACTGCCATGACCATGCCAAAATGTATCCACCACATCTGAATTGTATGAACCTATGAACTGATTCTAAACATATAAAAATAGATATAAATAATGCATATTCCTCCTGGGGTTGTTAGAAGGAAAGCCAGAATGTTCTCCCTGGCTTGTGCAATGCTGGCTTTCTTTCCTTCTTGGCCCATTTCTACTCCCAGAGCCAGGACTTATGCCAGATAACTTTGAATATGAACATCTGTTCACTCCTCCATCAGTCCCCACAAAGAAGTATATGAGCTTGCTATTGTCTTAGTTAATCCTATGAACATGAAGAAAATTCCAAAGGATATTTCACTGGCATTCCTTTTTTATGCCTGAAAACATTAGCCCTTCTGTCACAACTCTCCCATCTGGCAATAAATGCTCTCATGAATCTGTGTACATTATTCTAACAAATATGTCCCCATCTTAGCACACAATAAATAATCTGGCAAGTCTGGTTCCAAACAAGAAAACTAATAAGCATGGGATTTAAGGGCTACACAATTTTTTGATTAACCATCAAGGAAAACCATGAACTCTGACCCTGCAATGAGCCCATGGAACACTGATTAACAGAAAGAAGCGTAAGTTTTGTCCATGTATAGTAAGTGCTAAGGATAGTAGCAGAAGTTTCTCCTTCTTCCTTCAGAAGTGATCAGCTTGCTTCTCACTGCTTCTTGAACAACCAAAGCCCAAGGACCCCCGGTCTTTATCTTCCATTTTATCTCAAAACTCTACCCTTTGCCAATCCTTGCTGTGCGACAGCTCCAGCTATGACCTTGGAAAACTGTTTCCAGCTGGTTACCAGGGTTTATTACTACAGAGCTCTGCCGACATCAAACACATCTTGGATTCTATATAGAAAGCCAATTTAAAAGTTTGTAACTAATTCAAATTTATAAAACCCAGTACCATTTATCTTGACTGGCATTATTTTATATACATTTATATACATTCTTTTAGGACCAGGCATAGAACATTATTCAATAAATTTTGAAGTAATAAATGAATATGTCAAACCTAAGTCCATTCACTAGCTACTGGCCACTAAAAGTAAGCATTAAAGGAATGTGATTGTGGGCACTTTAGCTATACATATGATAGAGTAATAAGTTATGGATTTATTAAGATTGAACTGGAGCATCAATTAAGACTGAACTACACTAGTGATGGTGGTTTAGAAACTAAACAATAAACTAGAATGTGCCAATTTCCTGTGATTAATTCATATGAAACATGGTTATTTAACTACCTTCAATCTATTATTTTTGACTTAGAAATAAAAATGAGTACATAAATCATAGTTTTAAAATATATAGGGTCCAAATATTAATTTTTTGCCTTTACCTAGTAATTAAATCAAAATTCATAGATAATATCTTAATCAGTTTTTAATTATTTTAGTTATTATTAATGATAATAGTTATAAGTCATTTTTAACTATTAAACATTTTTTATGTTGTACAAGCATTTTTAATCTATATAAAATGTAAATATTTAGAACATATTGATGGTTATAGCTATTCAGGAATTCTGTATACAGGCTATTCTAATATCTTTGCAAATGGAGAATCAGTGTCAGTTTTCTAAATGGACTTTCATTTATCTAGTCTTCTTTGAGCATTGATATATGCCAGGCACTGTTCTAGAAAAAGTCTCTGTCTATAAGTAAGTTTATGTTCTGCTGGATATGACAAGGAAAGGCAATCATTATAAATTTGCATGGGTTTTCACTCAAAATGGTTACTTCTTCTACTTTGTATTGTTTGTATTCTTTATTCATGTTTTACAAGTTTAAATAGAATTAAAACTCAGAAATCATAATGTTATACCAATGAATAGAAACAAACTGATCGAACTTTCTCTTGATTAGAACTGATCTCTAGTGTAAGAAGATACTGTGTTTCATGTCATTGGATATGCTGACTTGTGCTTAGTTTTAAACCTTAACATTAACAAAAATGGTCAAACTTGATTGTTAACGTGATACAGCTGAACTAGATAATAATCTAGTTCTGATAGGATGGCATTTAATCATGTGCAATTACCTTAAACAGATACTCATTAAATTAAAAAAATGGATACTTTGCTATAAAACATGTTCACATGAGAATTAACAACCAACTTTGTGTAAGTTCATTGTAATTTTTTAAAAGATTTTTTATTATTTTTATAGAGCAGGGAAGGAGAGGCAGAGAGGGAGAGAAACATCAATGTATGGTTGCCTTTTTCACCTGCCTCCAGTTACAGAGCTGGCTGGAGACTGGCTTGCAACCTGGTTATGTGTTCTGGCTGGGGAATCAAATCAGTGACCTTTGGGTTCACAGGCCGGCATCTTATCCACCAGCCAGGGCTCACTATAATTTAACATTTGTTCTGATTGACTTAGGAGTTGGGTAGTTTTTTCCCTGAATAGCTTATCTTAGCAGTCTTATTTTGAAAATATTATTATCCAAGTCAATGTTTGTTTATGTTCAAATAAATACAGATTATTATAAACACAATTATTATCTTTCCAACCCTTCCCTGATGGTTTCAATGGAGCAAGATTGCTAAATTAGCTAAATGTCCACTCACAAAGGAAAAATAAAGTAATATGTCACAGAAGCATAGCAATATGAAAATATTCATAGTTTATTTATCACATCTTCCCTTTCACACTATAGTATATATGGACAGTCTTGTTGAACTCAACATCTCATATTTTTATGTCATCGACTTTACCTCTCAAGGCTGAAAGCAATAATCATTATCATTTAAAAATCAAGGTGGTGATGTTTAATTCAAGTGTTTCTCCAATCACACATTTTATGAAAAATTCAGGGAATACCATCCTAAAGTGGCACAATTTAGAGCTGTTTTTTTTTTTTTTTAATCCATATCCCTTATACCCTTGGCCTTTGTTCCGCTGTGTATGACTAAAGGCAAAAAATTCAGGACACTGAGAGTAGCAAATGATAGATATGTCTAATCTCTAGGGAGTAAGACTGAAGGAAAAAAATGTTAGTACCCAGAACATATATCATCTGATAAGGTAAAATATTTAGTATCTCAAATTCTCAGTAATCTTTCACAAGAAGCAACAGTTAAGAAATGTCAAAATTCATTTGATTTGAAACTTCAAGTTTTATCTCAGATCAACTTTGTAGGAGTTACCAGCATCATTTCTTAAAAATAAGCTTTGCTTAATTCAAATGTAAATATTTTATGGGACTTTAAAATCACAATTTTGCATAAGATATGTATATATGAGGAGGGACCCCCAAAACCAGAAGTTATTTATAAATAATTGTATATTTATTCTTACATGCTTAAACTTCAGTCACCTTCAAAGTACTCTCCATTTGATGCAATACCCCTATTGAGAATTTTTTCCACTGCTGTAAAGTTTTTGAACGCTTCCATTTTGATACCTTTCAGTGCTTCTGACATTTTTTGTTTCGCCTCTTCCACACTGGCAAAATGTTTCTCTTTGAGGACCTTTTTCATCCGGGGAAACAAAAACATGTTACTTAGGGTGAGAGAGGATGAACAGAGAGGGTGGAGCCTGTGGTCATACCAGTTTTGGTTAAGACCTGCTGCACATTCAGCGCTGTGGTGTGCTCAAGTGCACTTGTAAATCACTCATGATGAAATGGGTAAATGTATTGAAAGAGTCTTCACAAAAATTCACTGACACCAAACACAGCCTCTCGAAACAATGCCAGCTGACATGCTGAAACACATGGGCTCCCAGAAAAGTCATCTAGTGGGGGAAGTCTGCATTATAAGGGACCTGCCCTCCTGAAGATAATTCCAGGGTTTCTTGGGTCCCCCATTGTATACCAAATATATTGCATTACACCACTAAAATAACCTAATAATCAGTAGAGAAGTATTAAAAGCTTTGAAACAAGTTCGTAAATCTTCTCTTTTACGGTATAAAAATCAGAAAGAAAAGCAAAGGAAAGGAACCATGAGAAACACAGGTAAGAAGGACTGTGAAAAGTAGGGCTTGGCCCCTAATGACTTTGGGTTATAAATGTAAGTTTCACTAAAAACAGCGAAGTATTTACCAAGGGATAAATACCTTGGTTAATCAGAAATTTTAAATAACTTATACTCTCCATTGCTTTAGAAGCCTAAAAACAAATAACTATATTGCTAAATCATGGGACTATCCATACAGTGTGGAGTTCTGAAGTCTTGAGAAAGTCTTTCTTCATTGCACCACTATGCAATGACTTGCATTCATAGTGGGAGACTGTACATACATGTGAATCGTCATTGCCAGCAAAACCCTGAGTAAGCATATAAATATACACCCTCTCAAACTGAAATAATTTATTTTAAATGCCCCCTTACAACGATGTGTTTAACTGAAGATATACAAGGTCTGTCCAGAAGATATCCAGCTATGTAATAAGAAAAATAGAGGCATTTATTGAAGAAGATACAAGAAATATTATACATAAGACAATGGTGCCTCAGTCCCAGTTCCATGAATAAAATATGTAAACTAGATTTTGTGTTAGTTATCATATTTTATTCATGGAATGAGCACAAGTAAGTTTGAGGCATGATTCACATAATTGAGTTTTAAGTAGAAAGTGGACTACCTAGCCAAATTTCCTTCTTTCTACAATTGTGAATTCCAATGACCATCAAAGATCACAAAAATGTATTTTTTACTACTGATATTCGGGGAAAACAAAATTTATCTTATAGGGAGATCTAAGAATTTCTTGCACTATAAAAAGGTCAAGGCTTTAAAAAATTAATTAATTACATATAGCTGTGTCACAAAGCATGAGGCCAAGCTTCTCGTTTTACAACTACAATAGACATCAAGCAGTATATTATAAAATATATTAGCTTCCAAATATAATCAGAACACACTCCTTATGTTTTGGATATATTTATTTCAATTTTAGTCAACAAAATATGACTTATCTTCAACTGACTAAAAAAAAGCCATAACCTTTATCTAAAATAAAAGGATAAAGCAGACATCACAGATCTTTCTACAGATGCATTTTCCTGCAGAAAATCTATTTTAGCCTATTTTCCTGAAGTCAAGATTTTTCTCCCAAACTTAGAGGATAAAGATTATCTAGTGAGAATTTGGATAGATTTTAAAGCTCTACTCAAAAATAAAATATTTGATGTAATCAAGCAAATCCTGTTCCAGTAAGTTTTTGACTAATTTTGAAAACAGGTTAGATACTAGATAATATAAAATTTTTCCTGCAAATAACAGGCATCCACCTTGAATAATCTTAATCAGAGAATATATTAATAATCATAAAGATGCTGGTTACCTCAGAGAACCCAAGTCGAGGAGTGGTACAAGGTATCTGCAACAAGCTAGAACTCAAGACTCAGAATACCACCACAACAATTTCTGCTCTTCTATGTACATATACATAAATTTCAACTCCTCAGAGTTCAAATCTATAAATCTCTTCTAGTCCTCTCCTTTTTCCACCCACCAAAGAGGTTTATCTCTTCCCCAAAATCTCCTCATATACCCAATTTGGATTAATGCCAACTCCAAATTTAAATGGGACTAATCAATCCCTCTTTCAAAATTTGGGAGATAAGATTAAACATGTAACATGTAAATTGTGGGATATTTAAACTGCTAATGTCATTCTTCTTCATAGGGTACTCTGCTACATATGAAATGGGAAAGTTAAAAATTAAATTTAATGTAAATAAGATGTACATAAAGTGGTGAACATCTCCTCAAACTTGATAGGTCTACAGATTTAGATTTTGAAAGGACCACAAGAAGTAGGAAGTGTTTTCACAATCCTTAATTGTTGTATTTCTTCTTCCTATCCCTACTTAGAAACATAAAACCACAGAAATGGCATAGGTAAAGATTCAAACAATAAAAACAGACTCATAGATACAGACAACAGGATGATGGTTACCAGAGGGGAGGGGGGAGCTGGGGGAAAAGCATAGAGTGTAAAATGGGCCAAACACAAAGTGATGGAAGATGAGACTTAGGTTAGTAAGTACACAATAGAATAAATCAATGTTGTATTGTAAAATCAAAATCCTCAAAGAAATTTTAAGTAATGTATTTGCAAAGCACATTTTCAAACTGTAGGCTAGTGACCCAGGACAACATACATGGAAAAACAAATAGGTGGTTGAAGAAATAAACAGAAGGTTATTTAACACAATATAAAAATGTCTGGTACTTGTAAGTAGCTTTAGAAATGAATGCTATTTCTAATGTTTAAATATATATATACTGACCTGAAAAAATGTACTTAAACTTTTAATTAGGAGTTAACTTTGGCCTATCGGTTTGGACTGTAAGTTCATTCCTGGTTTTCATAAAAGTCCAATAAATAAACATAAGATAAAATCAAATTCTTTGAAGTAATACTATGACGAAATATAAATTAAAAGTTTAAATTTACTCTGTAGGTTTCTAGCCAGAAGTTTACAAGCTAATTTGTTAAAAGAATCACTGAGAAAATCCACATTAATATATTTGTGATTATCATTCAGGAAGTTCATGTTTATGGCTACCAAATGTGCATACTATTCATTATTCTCATTTTAATTTAATTAAAATTTAGCAAAATTTAAACATATACAATAGATGTGGTGAAAGTCAACTAATAAAGTTGAAGCATAATGCAACAATAATAAATTATTTTAAAGGATGACATATAATAAGAAAAAATAGTTGAAGCATAATATTATCATTTTTGAAAGGTTCCTCCAGGAAGTCATTGAGCATTAAGTGCATAATTTTTAAAGCATTAAGCCATTTTAAGCATCAATTTACCTATTAATATTTTGATAAATGTAATATTAGGCTAACCAAACTGAAATTTTACTCAGGAAGCAAAAATAAATTAATATGTGCAATGGCAGTTAAGGATATCATGCAAAATACTGAATGTATAAGTCTCCGAAGCAGCCTCTAAAACACATGGGTATGAGAATAATTTTTTTGTTTTGCAAATAGAAAATACTCAGGAAGAAACTTTAATTAAGTTAACTAATTATTTAAACTAAATGAAGCAAATCTTAGCAACTAGACAAAATCACTTAGATCTGGTTTGTTCATATGATAAGATATACCAATGTCACTGTGATGTGACCAGGCTCCAATGGCAATGCTTTGGTAAGAGTATGGTTGTTTTCTCCCCCACGCGTCAGTGTTGCACTCTGCATCTTGGCTATTGAATAGTCAATGCTATGTAATCAGCATGTCCCATTTCCTTTTCTCCTTGGGCCTACAGCTATGCACATTCTCCAGTCTGTCCATGTGTTTGCATTCCAAAAATGGAAATTTAGCAATTCTATGCAAGTTTTGCAAATTGATGATTGTAGGAAAGCTTGCTGCATACTTCTATTTTTTTTAATTTTCTAAGCTTTTAATTAAGTAAAAATCAAGCTGTGAATAGCATGCAATATTATACCCATAAGTGTGAATTTCCTAAGTGGCATTAATGAATATTTTATATGTTATTTCAGTAATACTTTTAATTAATGAACTTGGAAATTTCTGAGCTGTAACCCATAATAGTAAACTTGATCTTTACCTTCTCTCTTCAGTGGAATTTGAGCATAAGTGATTGTAAGCCAGCTCCAACCACACCTATAAAACTTCCTGCATGACCTTCCACAGGCAATCATATGCAGAGGGCCAGTGTAGGACTCTAAGACCCTGGAGGAGGGTTGAGCAATTACATAAACGGAGCCCAGTCCCTAAATGACTATGTGAAGGAAAACCTACTCCAGACATGCACTGGCCTATTCAGTGAATGAAAAATAAAATTGTATTTTGTTGAACCACTGAAATTTGGAAGTTGTTTCTAAGCAGTCAGCATATATAAGAGTCTGACTTATATCTACTGAATGTATCACTAACTCTAGAGAATAATGAGCTGGAGATTTTAAGCTAACAAACTCAAACCCAGTATCATTAATCGGAAGTACATAAATAGCCTCAACAGTATAATTGTCATATACTGACTTATTTTGTAATAATGTTACTTTTTTATTTCTTTTTAATTTTTTAAAGATTAATTTTAGAGATAGGAGAAGGGAGAGAGGCAGAGAGGGAGAGAAACATCATTGCATGGTTACCTTTCACCTGCCTCCAGCTACAGACCTGGCTGGAGACCTGGCTTGCAACCCCGTCATGTGCCCTGGCTGGGAATTGAACTAGTGACCTTTGGGTTCGCAGGCCTGCACCTTCTCCACTGTGCCACCAGCTAGGGCTTGTAATAATGTTGTTTGATGAATATCATAGGATAATAAAAATTAATATTTTATACACATAATTGCCAGACACTACCAGGAACAAGACATATGTGATCTCAATAAAGCTTAACATAAATTCTATAAAACATAGCATCATTCCTTCAACACAAATATTTAATGGGTGATCTTGGGGAAATCATTTTGTCGTCTGGGCCTCAGATTTTTAAGAGGCCTTTGAATAGCAACATTTTATAATTCTAATCTAGACAGGATGTGTAAAACTCCTCAGATATTAACTTCTTTTTAAATCAGGTTTTCTCATATTGATGTGCTTTTTCCTGATAGAAAGAATTTAAAATTCTAAATTTGGGAATTAAGATAAAAATTAAGCTGGTACCCAGACCAAGTAGGTGAATTTTTATAATAGAGTCTTGCCCCTTGGAATAAAAACAAGACAACGTATTTGTTATCTTTAGGATTTAGAAACTGAGCATCTTAGGCATGATGAATCATATGAGACAAAGAAATGTGAGGCCTAGTCTGAGAAACAATTTCAGTTGTAAGCCTGTGCACCACCTTGACTGAATGTTAATGATAAATACACTGAAATAAGCTCATTTCCTAAGTATCAGTCCAAAGGATGAAAGACCACCCAGGGAAAGACTGGACTTGGTCTGACAGGGCGGAAGTGGGGTCTCATACCATGTAATGTCCCCATAGAGCATTTTGGTTCTTAGATTATTTGAGACCCAGCTCAACCTTAATGATAAATCCCTTCCTGAGAAACTTCTACCTGATCAAGATATAGGAATTGGGAGATAGATAATTCCTACTACACTATCTTTTCCCATTTTTTTTTCCTTAACAATAGATTTATTTTCCTTTTGAGGGTATCTGGTGTTAATACTTTTTAACTGAATATAACATGTGAGTATACAAGAAACTTGCAATGGGGTGTTTGTACTATATTAGAGATAATTCAAAAGTAATTCTACTATACTTGGTTAGACACATTTTATTCATCTACATACCTTTTGTAAACCATTCTTCTAAAAGTTTCACTATTACTACCTATATTGGGATCCCTGTTGGTGGTGGGTGTACCTTTTACTTCCAAGCTTAGGGTGTAGATAATCAATCCAAACTGCAATCATCTACTTCCTTCTAACATGCCAATCATGCTTTATAACTTGATACAGTTTCAAATATAATTACTACTGCTTTGGCTTGTTATAGCACTTAAACACTCCTATTTTGAACAACTAAAGTGATTTTAAGCTATTGTTTAATCAAGTCTTTCTTTAAACCATGTTTTCTCATTCATAAGGGGCATTTATAAAAAATACAACTGCTCCTCCATCTCTGCCACTCAGCACTAACTCTGTACTAATTAGTACATGGATAGCTGGAGTCCCAAGACAGAAAAAAAATAAAGAATAAAAGAAGGATGCAAACCTATTGAAACTAGCCTCCGTAGGTAACAAAAATGTATAAAATGCCCTCAAAGAACAATCTCAAAGAAGTTCCTTATTTTATATAACCACTCTATAGACATATTTTAAATACCATGTACAGCAGCCTCCTGTCTTCAGCCTGGCACTGTCACACACCCCACTTGCAATGCGCCAGGGGACTCTTCCAGTAATGTTATTTCCAGGAACGAGATAAGGAGACCTGCCAAGCCATGCCAAATGTGCCTGGGATCAAGCTGAGCAGCAGTAACTCCTTATGATATGGAAGATATGGAAAACGTGGAGACAGGCTCTGACTTTCTTAATTGGATTAAACCCAAAGAGGAAAAGGGTGTTTATCTTTTCTTCTTTGCTTGTCTAAGCTACTCAAGTTATCCCTGTCATCAGCACTCAAGCTCTTTCCCCCACCTCACATAGTCAGCAGCTATTCACTCCTTGTGGATGCTGGTGCCACGTTCTTGCTTAGAAGTATTTTTCAGAAAACTCTCAGCAGTGTCAGAGATTTGCCAACTGCCAAATGTTTGCCATTCAGCATTTCATTACACTCAGCTGTGAAGCACAAATAAGGAATGGCTCATTTGCTCTCATAATTATTTTAAGGGTCAAGTCTCACACTCCTGCCACAAACTTCTTTACCAGCTAACAGTTAGGTCTTTAGGTTCTTATCCTTACACATCAATTCCTATATCTGCACCACATATGGCAAGGTATATGCACACTAAGAATTTTCTCTCACACCTACCCCACCAGAATGTGCTCCATACCTTTACATGAAACTATTAAACTAATAAGGCATCGATGAGCAAAATTAAAAGTCTAAATAAACTAAGAGATTTACCATGTTCATGGATTGAAAGACTCAGTATTTTTAGAGAGCCATTTAATTAAAACCTTCTTTTCTTCCAAATATACCATGAGGTAGATAAAAAGAAAAGCTATAGTTAATTCAGAAGAAATATCCTTGACATACATACTTAACAAAAGTTTGTATACAGGCTATGTTAAGAGCTCAATAATAAGATAAAAAACTTAATAAAATTAGGGCAGAAACTTAACATATACTTCATAAACACAAGTAAGCACATCAAAAGATGCACACCATTAGTCTTCAGGGAAATTTAAATTAAAAGCACAATGAGACATGGCTCATATCCTTCTGAATGGCTTAAATTAAAAACACCAACGAAAAGATAGGAAACTTAAAAGCTTATTTCCTCTCCCAAATACACCAAAACTAAGACAAAATGCAGAGCAACAATTGTTGGGTCACTGAGAATGACCTAAAGACTAGCTGAATAGATTTTCAACAGCTAAGACTATCAAGAAAAAGCCACATTGAAATGGGGAGGAGGAACAAAGACGTCCTACTCAGGATCCATATTGCCAGTGTGGTGATTCACAAAGGGGAGAGATCAAAACAGCAGTGGTTCCCCTGAGGAGCCAGGAGCCTGAGCTCCACACCAAATACCAGACTCCCAGCCCAGAGGACTTGCATCAGGAAAAGAGCCTTCCTAACAACTGGCTTTGAAAACCCATGGAAACTTAAATCCAAGATAACCTTTGAAAGCCTATAGGACCCTTTGTATGTCTTCCTCAGAGAGTTGTCTGTTCAGGTCCTTTGCCCATTTTTTAATTGGGCTGTCTGTCTCCCTGTTCAGTCGCATAAGTTCTTTATATATTTTGGATATCAGACCCTTGTCTGTGGTATCATTGGCAAATATGTTTTCCCATACAGTTAGTTCCCTTTTAATTTTGCTGGTGTTTTCTTTAGCTGAAAAGAAACTTTTCAGTTTGATGTAGTCCCATTTGTTTATTTGTTTTTATTTCCTTTGCCCTTGGAGAATTATTAGTAAACGTATTTCTGCATAGGATATCTAAAATATTACTGCCTATATTTTTCTTCAGGACCTTTATGGTGGCACTGCTTATGTTTAAGTCCTTTATCCATCTTGAGTTTATTCTGGTGTATGGTGTAAATTGGTGATCTAGTTTTATCTTTTTGCATGTTGCTGTCCAGTTCTCCCAACACCATTTGTTGAAGAGACTGTTTTTATTCCATTTTATGTTCCTTCCCCCTTTGTTGAAAATTAATTGACTATAGAGTCCTGGGTTTATTTCTGGGCTCTCTACTCTGTTCCATTGATCTATATGTCTATTCTTATGCCAGTACCAGACTGTTTTGATTATAGTAGCCTTGTAGTATAGTTTGATATAAAGGGCCCAAAGGCATATGAAAGAATGCTCAACATCACTAGTCATCAGAGAGATGCAAATTAAAACCATAATGAGATACCACTTCACACCTATCAGAATGGCAATCATCAACAAATCAATAAACAGCAAGTGTTGGCAAGGATGTGGAAAAAAGAACCCTGGTGCACTGCTGGTGGGAATGCAAACTGATGCAGCCACTATGGAAAACTGTAATGGATTTTCCTTTAAAAACTAAAAATGGAACTTCCTTTTGATCCAGCAATTCCATTACTAGGACTATACACAAAGAACCCTGAAACACCAATTCATAAGAACCTATGTACCCCTACGTTTATAGCAGTGCTATTTACAATAGCCAAGTGCCGGAAACAGCCTAAGTGCCCACCAGTGGATAAATGAATCAAAAAACTTTGGTACATTTACACAATGGAATACTACACAGCAGAAAGAAAGAAGGAACTCCTACCCTTTGCAACAACATGAACGGAACTGGAAAGTATAATGCTTAGTGAAATAAGCCAGTCAGTGAAAATCAAATATCATATGATCTCACCCATTACAGGACACTAAAGAACAAAACAAACAAGCAAAACAGAACCAGATACATGAATACAATGAACAGACCTTCAGTGGGCAGAGGGGAGGGGAGTATAAGGGGGGAGGAGGAGGCAAAGAAGGGGAGCAGTTTAGTCAAGGGACTAGCATGGAAGAGCCATGGACATGGACAACAAGTGGGATTGACTTTGGGGGTTAATGGGTGGGTGGAGAAAGGGACAGAGGGGAGGGGAAATGGGATGGATGTAATACAACAACAATAAAATTAAATTTGAAAAAAAAATTTTTTTTCAAGAAAGGCTATAGGGAACTGACACTACAGAGTTTTCACACAACTCTTTACTCTGAGTTCCAGCCAGAGGCAGCAGTTTGAAAGTGCCTGGATCATACCTGAAGGAATTACATTGTCAAACTTTAGGACAAGTGCTGGAGAATCAGGGATCAGCAGGATTTTGGGGAAAGAAGCATTGATGCCATTATTTCTTTTTTATTTTACTCTATTTAACTGACCCAGAGCACATTGGGTCGACCAATCCTGACACCATCCACTCACCTAGCTAATACCGTTTGCTGATCAGCACCATTCTCCTGAAGTTCCTCCCCACCCAATCTGTCTGTCCTGACCCTCCCAAGCTGCTCCAAACCCCACACCTGAGTTCCTTCCAAGTGGCTCCAGCATTGATATTCCTGGTGGGCAGTCTGAGGCAGCTCCAGAAACCTACAAATCAGCTCTCACCCAAGGAGCCAGCCTGCACACACCAGATCATTCACACCAGTTATTGTAGCCCATGGTCCTCAGGGCCAACACCACCCACCAGCATGCTATCTCAGTCACAGGCCAACTACTGCAGAAGGATGCATTCAATCCATGCACAGGATACTCCTAGAGCTCTATGGGCCAGGGGGATTGTGCCATTTGGCTCCGCAGTACACCTTCTAAATAAGGCCATTCTTTCAAAACCTGGAGATGTAGCTGCTATACCCAACACAGACAAACAAACTAAGAGATAGACAAAATCAATAGAAAAAGGCACATATTCAAGATAAAACAAAAACAAACATAAAAAACAAGACCCCAGAAGAAGAACTAAAGAAAATAATGATGAGAAAACTATCAAAGGTTCAAACTAATAGATATAAAGATGCTAAACAAAATCAGAATAAAAATAAACAGTAGGAATTCAACAAAGAGATAGAAAATATTAAAAAGTACTAATCAGAGCTGAAGAATAAAATAACTGAATTAAAAATAGAATAGAGGGAACCTATAGCAGATTAAGATGATATACAAAAATAAGTCAGTCATCTGGAAAAAAAGTACTGGGCATCACCCAATGGGAACAATGAAAAGCAAATGAAATTTTACAGTAATGCTGATCACATAAGGGACCTGTGGTACATCAAACATTTTAACAATTCATACAATAGAGTTCCCAGAAGGAGAAGAGACAGGGGGGAAAAAACAGAAAACCTATTTGAAGAAATAATGGATGAAAGTTTCCCTAACCAGATAAAGAAAACAGACATCCAATTCCAGGAGGCAGAGCTCCCCCTAAAAAATACCAAAGAAGATCCATACCAAAACAGATTATAATTAAAATGATGTCAAAGGTTAAACATAAAGAGAGACTCTTAGAAGCAGCAAAAGAAAAACAAGTAGTTGTATTCAAGGGAGCCCTCATAAGACTTATCAGCTGATTTTTCAACAAAGATTTTCCAGGCCAGAAGAGATGTCGTGATATATTCAAAGTGACAAAAGGAAAAAGTTTACAAACAAGAAACCTCTATTTGGCATGATTATCTTTCAAGACTGAGAGAAAAAGAGGTTCTCAAACAAGCAAAAGCTAAGAAAGTCTATCACTATTATACCAGTATTACAGGAAATGTCAAAGGGACTTCTATAAATAAAAAAGGAAAGGCCAAAACTAAGAAAATACAGAAAATAAAAGACCTCCTGATAAAGGCAAACATTTAATGAAAGTGGTAAATCAACCAATTATAATGCTGTATTAATATATTATATTAATACTGTAAGCTGAAATGCAAAAGTAGTAACAACATGTGATCATTTTGATAATTATGTAAATTACCTAACCATGATGCTGTACACCTGAAGCTAATATAATATTAATGATTGACCACAGTTAAAAAAATAAAATTTAAAAATAACATGTAATAAATTAAGGATACACACGAAACATATTATAGGGTGTCAAAAACAAGTGTGGGGTGTAGTACTTTGGAATGCATTTTATAGTAAGTAATAATTAACTTAAAAGACATACTACTGTAAACATAACTTGTTATAAATTAATCTCATGGTAACCACAAACCAAAAACCAACAGATACACAAAAAGAAAAAGAAAAACCTAAACAAACCACTAACAAAAGTCACTAATGTACAAAAGAAGGGAAGAGTCAATAACTACAAAACAATTTTTAAACAATCTTGAGAAAGAAAAAAAAGCTGGAGGAGTCATACTCTCTAACTTCAAACCATACTAGAAAGCTATAGTAATCAAAGCAGTATGGTCCTGGCACAAAAGCAGAAGGATAGATCAATGAAACAATACAAGATCAGAAATTAATCCATCCATTAAAGGTCAATATATGACAAAGGAGGCATGAATATACAATAAGGAAAAGACAGTCTGTTCAATAAATGGTGTTCAGATAAATGCAAATAAAATGAAGCTGGACCACCTTCTTAAACCATATACAAAAATAAACTTAAAATGAGTTAAATACTTTAATATAAATCTCCTAAAATAAATATAGGCAGTAAACTCTTTGACATCAGTCTTAGAAATATTTTTCTGGATATGTCTCCTCAGCCAAAGAGAATAAAAGAAAAATAAGCAAATGGGATGACAACAAGCTAAAAGGCTTTTGCACAGAGAAAAAAACCATCAACAAGCCAGAAAGACAATGGAAGAACAAATTTTCCAATAATAAATCTGATAAGGAGTTAATATTTAAATATATATATATGTATGTTTATGTATATATAAAACTCATATAACTTAACACCAAAGAAACAAACAATCCAATTGAAAAAATGTGCCAAGGACCTGATTATACTCTTCAAAGAGGATATACACATGACCAATAGACATCTAAAAAGACGTTCAACATCACTAATCATCAGTAAATACAAATTAAATCCACAAAGACATCTCCTCGTATCTCTAGGAGTGGCTGTCACCAATAAATCAACAAGCAACAAGTATTGGCGAAAATGTGAAGAAAAGGGAACCCTTGTGCCCTGTTGGTGGGATTGTAAAATGATGCATCCATTATGAAAAACAGTATAGAGGTTCCCCAAAAAATTAAAAATAGAACTACCATATGGCCCAGCACTTCTAGGGCATAAATTTGAGGAAAAGGAAAACACTAATTTGAAAACATATTTGCACCCCTGTATTTACTACAGCATTATTTACAAAATCTAAGATACTGAAGCAAACTGAGTGTTCATCAATAGATGAATGGAAATACAGGATGTGCGTGATACATTGGCAATAACTTTTCATCTCCTTATTTCACATGTTTCTTATTCATTTTGAAAAACTATTTCTAAGGTTATGACTTAACATCATTGTTTCAGATATAAAGTATTAAATTCTAGGAGCAACTGTCATGTCGAAGGAATACAATGTTAACAACCATAAGTTCTGGACTGCATGCAGGGTGAAATACTAAGGAAATTGTGGGCTTCAATAGCATCTCTTTATGTACAGTTGACAATGTGAAGAAGGTGTATGATGCTGATCTTGATGTTACCACACCAACAAGGAAAATGCATAAGGTACTCAAGGATCTCACAAGGCCAGATATTATACACAGAATCCAGGGGATCATCAGTGAAGATCCAGGAAAGTTAATGTGCTCCATAGCAAGAGAACTGCAGGTGTGGGATGCAACAATTCACAGGATTATTGCTGAAGATATCAGATACAGATCATGTTCTTAGAAGAGGCCAGTTTATAACACAGCAGACAAAGGAAAGGGGCTTTGAAAAAGCAAGGAAACTGCTAACAACATGGAGAAATCCCAAAGAAAATAACCCTCTGATTTTCTTCTCCAATGCAAAGAATTCTCAGCAGGACCAGAGAGTCAACAGAAGAAATAACAGGTGTCTCTGTGAGAATCTTAATGAAGACCCAATTGTCATGAAAACAAAATCTCCTGCTACAGTGATGGTGTTAGGTGTTGTCAGCAAAGGAGGAAATAATCATGACCCTGCGTTTGTTCCCACAAGGCTTGAGGGTGACTGCTGATGTTTACCTTGACATTTTGAGAGAAGTAGTTGTACCCTGGATGAAGCAAGTAGCAAATGGACGTCATTTTATCTTCCAACAAGATGGTGCACCAGCACATAACACCAAAAAGGTACAAGAATGTCTCAGTGTTAATGTTCCTGAATTCTGGTCCAAGGAAATCTGGACACCTAATTCATCAGATGCAAATCCTTTAGACTATTATGTATGCAGCGTTTGTGAGAGAGAAGTTAATAAACAACCGCATTTCAATAAAGAGACTGTTAAAGCTAAGACTGAAAACATGATGATGTCCACGGATAAAGAAGTTAATTAAAGTGTGCCCAAGATTGCCAAGTCGAATTGAATTTATTATTGCCGTAAATGGAGACTTTGTTTAACAATTTAAAAAGTGACTATGTTTACATATAAGAATAAATTTATTTCAAAATATAACATTTTGTGGTTTGTTGTTTATTTTACTAAAATTTTGCCAATTAATCCCACGCACCCTATATACACACAATAGAATATAACTCATCCATCAAAAGAGTGAAATTTTGACATTTGCAACATGGATAGATCTAGGAAGTATTATGCTAAGTAAATAAACTAAGTCAGACAGAAAAAAACAAAGACTGTATGATTTCACTTATATGTGGAATCTAAAATCAAAAGAAATAAACCAGCAAAAAAAACATAAAAAATGAACTCATAGATATGAGCTTGGTAGTAATACAGACATTGACCTGTACACTTAAATATGGGGGTGGTATTATATATAAACTATACTTCAATTTTTTTTATTTTATTTATTATTGTTGTATTATAATTGTCTCATTTTTCCCCCATTGCTCTCCCCTGCCTTCCTGCTCCCCCTCCCTCCATCATTCCCCAACTCATTGTCCATGTCCATGGGTCCTCCACACTAGCTCATCTGATCCCTCAAATTTTTAAAAGTACAATAAAGAACAAAACAACATTCTCCTTGATTACTGGGTTTGTAGTCAAATCCTATTCTATGGAACAGTTTATTGATGACTTGAACATGTAAATTCCATTGTTTGTCATCTTTTAATAAAATGGTATTTTTTAATTAAATTTTAATTAAATATTCTAATTAATGAAACCTGCTTAGCCATTTATTTATAGCTAGCTGAAGAGCAAGCTTAAACTCCTACTGTAAGAGTAAAATAGATTCTGTATCATGAAAACTTTATATAAACTGGAGTTCTTGAGCATCCTTCTTTTTTATTTACTCCATAGAGCAGAGGTAGCAAATTGGTGATAGGCCTACAGATATGTTTTCTAAGGGCCACATGTTCTTGGTCTGCACTATGCTTAAATGTTTTAAAATTATTTAAAGACTTAAAATTTGAGAGACTCCTCAAAATACATCTATATTTCTTTCTTCATTTATTTGAATAATTTGAATATTTGGCATACTGAGTTTTATTCCCATGTGACAGTCTCCACATTCCACAGTCCCTACTACTCCCTATAGCCTTTCCTCAACCTGAAACCAAGAGTCTCTGGTGTCATTCTCATTTTAGCAACAGAGTTAACAGGAAAAATGGAGTAAATATTTCTTACACTCATATCTATGAAAAAATGGAATATGAAACCAAGAGTGCTTGGGGAATGCACACATTTCTTTAACTTAGTCCCACCTATTTAAAATACAAATCAAGTGTGTCTGCATAGAAAAAACAAAGTTGCTGCTGTATTCATGTTTCTGTGTGGCTACTCTAATCTTGCTAAAAAAAAAAAAAAAAGCTATTGTGTTCATGGACCTTCGAAGTAAATAACAACTAACTAGGGGATTAAAAATTACAGATATAATCAAACATTAAACTAAATAAGAAACATCTATAGATCTGATTTTTAAGAAAAAATTTTTTCAGAGACTGGAAGTTCAATGTTGACTAAAAAGTTTGGAAAGTTTGTTGATATATGCCCTAAAGATTATTTTTAAGTTGATATAACAAATAAATATGTATTGTAAGTATTTCCAATATGTTTATGTCATCTAAGTCTTTAACAGAAGTTATCACTTACTATGAAAAAAGAAGATAATAATGTTAGTAATATTAATTAATTTCCATGGTAATATTCATGAAGAAAAATAAATTTATGAAAAAATAAAAGCCATACCAGCCTGCAAACCCAAAGGTCACTGGTTTGATTCCCAGTCAGGGCACATACCCAGGTTGCAAGCCAGGTCTCCAGCCAGGTCCTCAGGTGGAGGCAGGTGAAAGGTAACCATACATAGATGCTTCTCTCCTTTTCTTCCCCCCTCCCTGCCCTTCTCTCTGAAAATAATGAATAAAATATTTAAAAAAAAAAAATAGACAGAGGGGAGCAAAAAGGGGATGGATGTAATACAACAACAATAAAATTTAAAAAAAAAAAGAAATGAAAAAAAAAAAAAAAAACAGCCACAACTAGTAAATTTGGACCTTTATTTAAAATATTAAATGTAATCATATTTGATAATTTCCAAATATGCTACCTGTTGGAGAATAATGATTGGTATTTTGTAATTTCAAAATGTGATAATGGATACTAAAACCCTGCCACTGTGTCATAATTGGTAAAGAAGTAATTAATGTCCATGAGACTTTATTGTCAAAAGTCTATCTTTTTTGTATGTATGTATGTGGGTACATGTAAATTATTTCAGACTGTTTCTACAGCCAAAGGAGAAATTTTAACCAAAAATGATGATGGTGGAAAAATTACTTCACAGTCCCTATTTGCATACTTCATACTAAAATCTATCGGACTTTATATGAAGTCAATGAAATTCAGTGATGTAAAAAACCAGAGTCTTCATTTTCTAACTATAAAACTGTGAAGTGTAAGTATTAAAGAGATTTCTCTCTTTCCAAGAAAAACTATATTTGTCCTGGCCAGTGCTTTCCCTGCTCCCCTGTGCTCAGTTGTACCTGGGGAGTCTGGCAAGACACACAGCACCCTCCCTGTCAGTTTAGGAGGGCCGTCCTGAGTATAGGGCTGGCTTTTAAAGACACGAGAGGACAATAAGGAAAAAAATAAAAGAAGAAGAAGAAGAAAAACCATAAATATTTCATAAGAAACTATGTTAAGTATATTGTTTTTCAGTTTTGTTAGATAGATAGATGATAGATAGATAGATAGATAGATAGATAGATAGATCATCTCTATCCCCAAAAGACTAATTCTAAAATGATAGCATCTTATACTGCCTTATACTGTTGAAAACTCTTTAAATCAACTGTAACAATAATAATTGTGTTTCTCTGAATCAACTGTAAGGCAAGCGGTACATGAATCAATCAATACATGGTAAGACAGACAATTTATCTCTGTGTGATCCACAAGAAATTCAAGTGCATAATTAGATTCTCCATGGCCTGTAAAAAAGAAAAGAATAAATACACTTGTTTTCTGGGAGATAAAGAAATGGAAGAAATATGGATTAAGGTGGCAAGCTGCTGAAATGGCTAAATGGAAAAATGTCTCTTTGGAAAAGAGGGAGCTACAATGCTGAAAGGGTAATCAGGTATTATGTTTGCAACTCTAGAGCTGACATTATAATGTCCATATATAACACAATTGTAACTATGTATAATATGACATTTATATATTATATTATATACTACATATAATATAATATGTATATACTATACATGCATACCTACTATGTTATACACTATACATTATAGATACATAACACACACATTATATATTATACATACATGTATAAGCATATATTCATCTGCATAGGAAAAGACTAGAAAAACAAATAAAAATTTAACAATGTTTTATTCTGAGGAGAGAATTTTAGGAAAATGAAAAAATTTTTAATTGTGTTGTTCCATTTATCATAAAAATGAATACTTTTAGAATTAAAAGTATTTTTTAAATTGTACTTTTAAAAGCATAGGCATGGATGGAACTGGAAAGTATCATGCTTAGTGAAATAAGCCAGGCAGCAACAGTTACATAGTTAAATACCATATGTTCTCACTTAATACAGGATATTAATGAATAAACAAACAAGCAGGCAAAACAGAACCAGAGACATGAATACAAGGAACAAACTTTCAGTGTGCAAAGGGGAAGCGGTTGGGGAGGGATGGGGTGGAGGAAAAGGAGGCAAACAAAGGAAACAATTTAGTCAAGGAACTGGCATGGATGACCCATGGGCATGGATAACATGTGGGACTGACTGTGAGTGGGGTGATAGGGAGAGTGGGGAAGGGGAGAACAGTAGCAGGAAAATGAGATGAATGTAATATAACAACAATAAAATTAAATTTAAAAAATAAAATGAAATCACAGGGGGAAGATATACATACATCAAAACTGGAAAGTCTTTGGATGGTAGAGTTGTAGGGAATTCTCAAAAATCTTTGATCTATGTTTCTTCTTTAGTATACATGTATTACTTTTTTAAGTGTAAAGTAATAAATATATATGGTTTTTAATTAAATTTATTGGTTAATAAAAAAGCAAAATAAATCAGGTGAAAAGAGTCAAAATCTATGATTTCACTAATATGTGGGATATAAAACTGAAAACAACAAGAAAACAAATAAGGCAAGCAAAAACTCATAAAGACAATAGTATGATGGTTCACAGAGGGAAAAAAATTGGTTGGGAGAGAGGAAATAAGAATAAAAGAGGTCAAACATACAATGATGTGTTATAGAATTATATGCTTTAAACCGAAATATGTGTTTTAAATGTCTAATCAGATTCAATGTTTTGGTGTATGCAGTGTGTGCTTGTTGGTCCATCTCCTCCGTCCACTTTTTCTGAGGCATCCAAGAATGCTCCTGGCCATACCATTGGCTCACCATCTTGTTCTCCTTAGGGTGAATTTCAACCTCTGCCTTTGATCTCCTGAATAAGGGAAGATACATCACACCCAGTTCTTTGGGCAATACTAACCTCCACTGCTTACTGTTTCTATGTCTTTAAGTATATTTTACCTACCAAGTAATTTAGAAGGGTAAAGAAGAATCTTCACAGCTTTGGTGTGATAATCTTGCTTGCTTTGCTCATGCAGTATTCCCAGAGTGGAAGAACTTGTCCCTCACTAGTTAATGTCTCCTGCTGTCATAAGCATTCCGGTTTCACATCTCACTCTTTATGAGGCAGGAGTTTATCACCTTACACACCACCTCGAGTCATGGGATTATCATTTACAGCATTGATCTGTTTGAAAATGAGAGCTTAAAAATGAAAACATTACTCTTCAGAATCACAGGTAGGTGTTCTTCTCAACAAGGAGAGGAGATTCATAATATGAAAAGAGGGTAAATAAACACCTTATGCTGAGACATTAACTTAGTTTTATTACAAGCCCCAAAGAGAACACTTTTACTTGACTACAAAATATGAGATGTAATAGAAAATATGGAAACAAGAGTGAAAATTTATAAATATTTCCAAGAAATATATTTGAAAAAATATACATATGTTTCCAAAACATTTCAACTTAGGTTTACTTAAATATTTTTTTTTAGTATCTCTCTGTACTTTATGTCATTCTTAGACCTAAAAGCACATAGGAGAGTCTTTGTAATCAGTCTAACTTTACAGAGAATAAAATAGCTACTCTGATTGAATTAGTATGGCATTGAATATTTGTACTGACATGATAGAGTTTCTTTGTCTTAAATAATTTAAAATCAGATTTTTGGAAAGGTCTAATTCATATTTCTGAGATAATGTGTTTTCATTAATATGTTACAGATAAGCATAACAATAAAAATATTTTCCTACTCTTAGTAAAAAAGGTTTCTTCCTCCAAATTGTCCTCATATAAAATAACATTAGTAAGAATTTTTCAAAGTAATAGAAGCATGTCAAACAAAAAAAAAGATATAAAAGGAAAGAAAAGGTACCATTTGGTGTTGGAATATTGTTAAGGGGTATTTATCTTTGAAAGGGAAAATGGCAATGCTCATTAAGCCTTTAATATATGCAACTGTTGTCATTTCCAATGTTAGAAAATTTATCCTTAGAAAATTATTTAAAATATAAACAGGATTTAGCTAGTGGGAATTCAATTTTTAAAAGTGCAATGAAGTTTGGATTTTGAGTAATGGTACTGAATAAACTAGGCTACAGGTATGCAATAACATAATTTGCCATCATTTGAAATAACAATTTGTAGTGACAGCAAAAGGTAGTCACAAAGTATTAACAGAAAATAAAATATTACAAACTGTATATTCAATATGATTTCATTTTTCCAGTATAGATGCATAGAAAGATTATGTACAAAAATGTTAACAGGAAGTATCTGTCTATGGTTTGTTATCATCATTATCATGTTTTCAATATTTTTCTGAAGGAACATATATTCAATAATCTCTAGCACTGACTTCTCACTCCAGACCTCCAAATCTTATATTTCAACTTGGAAATCTACTATTCTTTTTTTATTTATTTTTTTTCCATTATCCATTAGTCCCCTTATACTTACTTCCCTCCACCTGGCAATCACCACAGTTTTCCATGTTCATGAGTCCTTTGCCCTTTTTACTTAATCACTCCACTCCCTCACCTGTCTCCCACTCCTTAGCTGTTATCCTGCTCTCTATCTATGAGTCTGTATCTATTTTGCTTGTTAGTTCAATTTGTTCATTAGATTTACATATGCATGAAATCATATGGTATTCACAACTGCTTTAAAAACAATAAAACAACTAGGAATAAATCTAACCAAGGATATAAAAGACCTGTACTCAGCAAATTACAAGACATTGAAGAAAAAAACTGAAGAAAACACAAGTGGAAGTACATACTGTCTTCATGGATAGGAAGAATTAACATCATTACAATGTCCATACTACCCAAAGCAATCTATAGATTCAATGCAATTCCTATCATGATTCCAATGGCATATTTCACAAAACTAGAACATATTTCAAACATTTATATGGAACCACAGAAGACCCTGCATAGCAACAGCAATCCTGAGAAAGAAGGACAAAGTTGGAGGAATCACATTACCTAATAGGAAATTATACTATAAGGACATAGTAATCAAAACAGGGTGAAACAGAATAGAAAGCCTAGATATAAACCCACACCTTTATAGTTAATTCAACATAGGAAGCAAGCACATGCAATGGGTTAAAGATGATTTGCTCAATAAAAGAGGGTGGAAAAACTGGACAGATACATGCAGAAAAATGAAACTAGATCACCTTATTACATAACAAGAATAAATTCAGAATGGATCAAAGGTTTAAATGTTAGTGTTGAAACCATAAAAAATCCTAGAAGAAAACATAGACAGCAAAATTTCGGACATCACTTACAGCAATATTTTATTGAATATATCTCCCCAGGCAAGGAAAACAAAAGAAAAAATAAACAAATTGTACTACATCAAATTTAAAAGGTTTTGCATGAAAAGGAAATCATCAACAAAATAAAAAGACAATTCACAGAATGGGAGAAAATTTTCACCAATACATCTGATGAGGGGTTAATTTCCAAAATTCATAGAGAACTTACAAAACTCAATACCAAAAAACAAAACAAACAAACAAACAAAGCCACAATGCAACTAAAACTGGGCAAAGGACCTGAATAGGCACTTCTTCAAAGAAGACATACAGATGGCCAGTGGGCATGTGAAAAGATGCTCAACATCACTAATCATCAGAGAAATACAAATTAAAACCACAATGAGATATCACCTTACAACTGGCAGAATGGCTTTCATCAATAAACCAACAAACAACATGTGCTGGTGAGGATGTGGAGAAAGAGGAAGATTTTTACCCTGTTGGTGGGAATGCAGACTGCTGCCACCATTGTGGAAAACAGTATAAGGATACCTCAAAATTTTTTAATGTACCTGCCTTTGACCCAGTGGCCCCATTTCTGGGAATATATCTGAAGGAACCCAAAAGACTAATTCAAAATAATGTAAGTACCCTTATGTTCATTGCAGCATTATTTACAATTGCCAAGATATGGAAGCAGCCCAAGTGTCCATCAGTAGACGAGTGGATAAAACAACTATGGGACATTTACACAATAGAATATTACTTGGCCTTCAAAAAATAAAAATTTTATCACTTGCAACAGTATGGACGGACCTGAAGAGCATTATGCTAAGTGGAATAGCCAGTCAGAGAAAGGAAATCTACTATTCTTTTATATATTCACTAATTCATTCATTTGTTCACTCAGTCATTCAAAAATATAAATAAAAAGCCTACATTATGTGTAAGCTACTACTCAAAATATTGAGCATCAAACAATAAATTAAATGAACAAGTATCTTGCTCATGATGGAGCACGCCTTCTAGTGGAGAGCTATCCCAAGCTTGCCATAGTAATAAGAGACTTCTTGACCTTTCCCGTAACTTAGTACTCCCACAGTCTTCTCCACCTCAGTAAAAGACAAAACTTTGCTGAGTAGCTCATGCCCTGTCTTCAATCTTTCCACTCTACATCTTGTTGTGGGTTTATTCTACCACAAGCTCTTTCTTCATAATGAGAAATATGACAACTAACCTGAATTTCCAGAGGCTGAAAACATGTCTCCCTAATATGTGTAGCACGTATTCCAGTGTGCAATCTGATCCTAGTTTGGGAGCTATGGTGCTCCCTGATCCAACAACAATGGCTAGGCAATGTACTGCTCTGATTGTTCAGTCCTAGGTCAAGTTCCTCTGCCTCAGGCTGGGAATAAGGGTCACATAATCTCATCTAAACAACATGGGCAATGGAAGATGATCTTAGTTGGAGAGAGACAATCAGCATGTTTCCAGACACACTGAATAAACTGAATATAAAAATAATCAAGAGCTAAGCTGAATGCTTCAAGCAAGAAATATGATGATCAAAAATATAAACCCATAATGGTTTAAGTGATTAATGACAACATCAAAAGGGAGTATAGAGGTTGAAAATTATTATCATCTATTACTATTGGCTGATTAGTAATATTTGAGATGATAAAGTACTTCAGATTAGAAAAATGCATAAAATATTTGAACATAACAAATTTAGGTATTATAAATAAAACTCCCTCATTGAAGTGGAAGGTACAAGTGGAAGGTAAAATAGAACAAGCAGGAATGATGTTCAAAATAGTTTATAACTAACATAGTGGTAATACCAACCGCCCCAAAACATTCACTCTCAGAATACAAATAAACATTAAAAATTATATAATCAAAGAAATAATTCAAGAAATTTAATAATTCAATGAGGCTCCATAGAGTATTATTTGTACCAAAGAATATTATGAAACATCAAATCTCCAGGGATAAAATAAAAAGTTATTAAGCTCCCAGAGAGAAAAAAATCATCTGACATCAGGAATAAGAATGATATTAGACTTTTCAGGAGCCAAGTTAGAAATAAGGGGATGAAGAGGAATAAATATCTTGAATATTCTGAAATTATTCTATACCTAGCCCAACTACTCTTTGAATAAGAGAGGAGAATAAGGGTATTTCAGAGATGTGGTGGCTCAAGTCATCTATTTCCTGTGCACTCTTTTTGGAAAACTAAAGGGCCTAGGGTAATAAGGAAGAAAAAACAATTCCCAGATTTAAGGCATCATGTTAGTCCAGACAGAACTAAAAGGACAAAGAGCTCTAAGAGGATGGTCTCCAGAAAAAGAAAATATGGGACTAATAGACAATATAGCAGTTTTAACTATGTTAAAATTTTTCAAAAATACTTCATAGATTATAGAATGTATGACATATCCATCCACAGGCTAAAAAAATTAGGCAAAACTTTTAGACAACTATCATTAGATTTAACCATGTAATTGCAATTGGTGAGGGGTGCTGCAGAATTTTAGTTTTTATTGACATCATGAAGACCACCAATATCATTAAAGCAAGCAGGCAGGGAGGTGATCATGGCTCCCTGGAGGACATTTTTATCAGGGTTCCTGTAACTGTACTTTTTTTATTTTATCATTTTTATTTTCAATTACAGTTGACATAGATTATTACAATATATTAGTTTCAGGTGTACACCACAGAGACTATACATTACATAAATTACTAAGTGATCATCCTAATAATAAATCTTGACATCATATGAAAACACATATAGTTATTAGAATATTATTGACTATACTCCCTATGCTGTACTTTACATACCCACGACTATTCTGTAACAACTAATTTGTACTTCTTAATACCTTCACATTTTTCACCAATCTCCCTTTTGACAGTTCCGGCAGTTGTCAAAAAAGTTCTTTGTATCTATGAGTCTGTTTCAGTTCTGTTTATTCATTTATTTTGTTTTTTAGATTTAATTTTTGATAATTTGTATTTATTGCCATTTTGTTATCATATTTTTATCTTCTTTTCCTTCTCCTTTCTTCTTCTTCAAGAAGACTTTTTAGCATTTCATGTAATCCTGGTTTGGTGGTGATGAATACTGTAGTGTTTTATTGTCTGGGAAGTTCTTTATCTATCCTTAGATTCTAAATGATAGCTTAGCTGAGGAGAGTAATCTTGGTTGTACATCCTTGCTTTTCATCACTTTGAATATTTCTTGCCAATCCCTTCTGGCCTACAACGTTTCTATTGAGAAATCAGCTAACAGTCTTATTAGAGCTCCCTTGTAGGTAACTGCTTTTCTCTTGCTGCTTTTAAGACTCTCTCTTTGTCTTTAATCTTTTCCATTTTAATTATGATATGTCCTGGTGTAGTCCTCTTTGACTTCATCTTGTTGGGACTCTCTGTACTTCCTGGACTTCTATGTCTATTTCCCTTACCAAGTTAGAGAAGTATTCTGTCATTATTTTTCAAATAGGTTTCCAATGTCTTGTTCACTCTCTTCTTCCAGCATCCCCATGATGCAAATTTCAGCACACTTGTCCCAGATTCTCCTTACACTATCCTCAGTTTTTTAATTCTTTTTGCTGTTGTAATTGAGTGTTTGTTTCCTTATGTTTAAAATTCCTCATTTGAACCTCAGCTTTATCCACTCTTGCTTCTCTATAAATTAGTCTTCATTTCAGTTCATGTAGCCTTCATTTTTGACTGCTCATTTTTTATGCTGTTGCAGTTCCTTACTAAGTTCACTGACATCCTTATAACCAGTATTTTGAAAGCTGCAACTAGTAAATTGCTTGTCTTCATTTTGTTTCTTTTACTGGAGTTCTGTTCTATTCATTCACTTGGGACTTTTTTTTTTTTTTTTTTTTTTTTTTTTTTTTTTTTTTTTTTTTTTTTTTTTTTTTTTTTTTTTTTTTGTCTCATCATTTTTTCAGCTTCCATATGTTTGTTTATATAAATTATGTAGAGCTGTATTTCTTCCAAGTTTGGTAAAATGGCCTAATGTAATTAGTGTTCTATGAGGGTCCAATGGCACAACCTCCGCAATCACCCAAGGCTGGCATTTGCAGTGCATACCCCATGTGAGCTGAGTACTCCCTCTTCTAGTAGTTGAGCCTTGATTGCTACTGGCGAGTCAATGGGAGGGATTTATCCTCAGGTCAATCAGCTACAAGGATTGGCTATGACCAATGACCACCAACCTCTGACCACTGTGGAGGATCAGCTGTGCAGGGGTCCACCACACAAAGCAGCACTTACTTTAGCAAGGTTCTGGTGCCTGCTAAATTATGTCGCTTATGGAGGTGGTTGGGTGGTGGTGCTTTGATGCAATCTGAAGTTGTCCACTGGATACACTGGCTCTGGGGTCTCCTAGGAGGTTCAGACCAAGGACAGCCACTTCTTATGTTCTGCCCAGGGCCACCCAGCATAAAGTACATAGTGACTAGCAGATGGCTGCTGCTTGTGCTGGACTTGGAGGTGTCCTTGTGAGGCTAACCTGTGAACCAAGTCTAGCTGCTGCTAATGCCAGGCTTAGGGTCACTTAGTGAGAGGTACAGGGCTCCATGAGGCCAGATGCTGCTTGTTTAAGAGATTTTATTAAAGTCTGAAACATGAGCCAAGATAGGCCATTCATATGGAAACACCTCGGGTAGGTCTGAAAATTGGGTGTGACAGGGCCTTAGGGAATCACCAAAATGTAGCAAACAGTGTGAGCCAGGTTGATGGAGACTCAAATGTGTTGCCAGCCTGCCAGCTCTGCTGGGGGAGGGTTCAGAAAAGTAACAATGGCCTCTGCCACAACTTTAATCTGGGAGAAAGCTGTCCCTCAAGCTCTTGCCCTGATGTCAGAAAATTTAGTTCCTCCCTATTATGTCCCTCATGCCTTTCAAGCTGCTGCCCCCACACTGCAGCTCAGAGGGAGTGAGTCCAACTTAGTCTGTTCAAACACTCTTTAAGAGGAGCTGCCTGGGACTCAAGAAGCCTACATCTCCCTCAGCTTTAATCCCTGCAGGATTTTACAGCCAGACGTTATGGGAACCTCGCTCCCTGGTGCTGGAGTCTTGGGCTGAGGGACCTGGTTAAAGCTGAAACCCCTCCATCCTCAGGGGTGACCTCCATAGACAAGGTATCCCTCCCAATTTTTATCTGCCACAGGTAGGTGTGGGACCAGCTCATTTTGTGTCTCTGCCCCTGCTACTGACCTCAATGTGGCTTAATTCCCTAGTTATAGGATTTCCCATTCATCTTGATTTCAGGTGGTTCTGAATGATGGTTGTTATGTAGTTCAGCTGTAATTTTGATGTGATTGTGAGAAAAGGCAAGTACCATGCTTACCTATGTTGCCATCTTGACCAGAAGTCTATCAACATTGCAGTATTTATAGGTTAAATATGGTCAAATATTAGCAATTTAAGATTTTCTACTTAATAACCACCTGCTATAGAAAAAAGAAATAGTAGACATCTAAAAGTAATGAAACAAAAGAAAAGACTATATAGAACATTTTAGAAACATGGAGTTAAATAGCAAAAGAATTTAAAAGTGGTTGTCATAAAGGAGCAGGGCTGAGAAGGGGGATACAAAGGGCCTAATTTTTTTAGATATTTTAGAACTATTTAACTCTTAAAAAACTATGTTCATCTATTACTTTGATTTAAAATACTTTTTAAATAAAAGTTTGAGAAATTTAAACTTAATATTTATCTTATAATAATACAAAAATGGAGACAAGAGTGCATGAAAGCATTTTAAATTATAAACACGCTTATCAATTTCCTGCTAATTAGCTTTAGTGTACAAGCCATCAATACAAGACATTAAATAAGACTTTCACTGTTGTCTCAGGTTTTTAACAGGGACTTTACAATGGTGAGTAAAGTTGTTAAGTGCCTGCATGTTCTAAATAGAGGCGCCAGGTCGTTGAGATGACAAGAGGTGACAGAAATATTAAGAGAAAACCAATTTTAAAACATTTCAAGCTTTTTGTATGTCTTCATGCTTTTAAAATATAAACTCAAGACATGCATGAATATTCTTTCCACTAAAATCATACCATTAACATTTCATGAAAAATCATTTTAAATTAGGAGTAATATTAGAAAACTTTTTATTCAGAATCTGTAACATCATTTTGACACATAGTACACAAATTGCCTACAAAATAATTTCCAATGCAGCTCATCCTAATTAGCATCAGCCCAGAAGTCCAATGATTCTTTATAAAACTATTGAGAAGTAAATTACATTACTGTGAATCACACAACCACTGTACGGCATAGTGATAATCATTTCATATATCAGAAATGACAGCCCATTTTCCATCCATGAGTATAAAAAAAAAGTATGGGTGATATAAAGTTATTGCATTTTCTGGGTTAATGCTGCATTCTAGAGCCAACCTGTCTCCTACTTTGTCAATTTTTCCCAAATGAAACAAATAAGGCTGTCACTGGCTCATGCAGATAACAGCCTTCATGCTGGCTTATACATTTCATCACTGATGTATTAGGTAGTTCACCCCTCAAAAAGAAGAGAGAGATTTTGATTATCACTGCTTATAGGTTTCCCTCAATTGTTTTCCACAGGAATTGCCTCTGCTATCAGGAAATGACTGCACATAGCATTGCCTCAAAAGACTTTCAAAATAGTAACCTTTGTACAAATGCAGGTAATAATAAACCTATCTCATAAGTTGTTGAGAGTTTTATATGAGGCCACACAAAACACTTAGTACAGTGTCTAGTCTGGAGCAAGTACTCGACAAATATTGCAATTATTAATAGCCTTTAAACTGGGAAATAGCAAGAATCAAGACCCAGGAAAGAGCAGAGGAAGTAGAGAACAGGGCCTGTCTTGCTGATGAGATTTTTTTCTCTAGGCATTTAAATGGTTAAAATTAATAAAGAGGAATTATGTAAGAATGGAAGTTGAATTAATCAGAGGCATAACCATTACTTAATACCTTCAACAGAGCTTGGAATTCTGAATACAGGGGATGCCATTGTCAGAGAGGCATCTGGGAGATGTGACATAAGGAGTAAAGTAGGAGCTTCATTCTTTATATTGAAGATTTGCAAGAAACATTCATAGGTTATTATCTAAGAGGTCCCTTTCATAGTTCCACAAGACATTGCATGAATAAATATCATCCATTTCAGCTAATTGCAGGTAACACCTAGTTGTTAAAAGTCATTTAGTCAACTCATGAATGTGTTTTACTGTCTCAGAGAGTCTGGAGTACTACATAAATACACAAGCCCTCATTTCTCTAAAGAGAAAAGCACTGCACAAAGAGGTTTAGTATAACAAAAAGCAGGAAAATTGTGATATATTATTTTTATATTAGGAAAAAATGCACTTGCACATGCTAAGGAAGCATTTTTGAGCCTCTGCTGCATGCAGAATACTGTTAGTAGATACTCACTGAACAGCCATACTATAAGAGCCAGCACTTTTCTCTACGGTGGAATTTCTGCCACTAAATCCAACCCAAGAAAAAGGCAATGTGAAGGCCACCAGCCAGAGTCTGCAATAGGGTCTCAGCATATATAGTTATTAAAGGTGATCGAGAGCATAAAAACACGTTTTATTTCTATTACTTGTTGGACTTAATGTTGTATCCAATTCTGCAAAGTGTTTGAGTATAATAAGGACTAAGAACAAAATTATCTCATTTAATATTTTTCAACAGCTCAATAAAAATGTCTTTTTTACAAAGGAGGAATCCAAAGCTGTTACTAGGAGACATGGAATTCAACACTAACTCTAGAGGAGCCTTTTAGCTCTTCATTGTGCTTCTTGCCTATGTCTTGATTTTTTTTTCTTCTATACCAGGAACATTGTGGTACCTACCCACCACCTAATGATTTATTATTATAAGAGTATCAGATAGTTTGACATGAAATATTGTCATCATGAGAATCCATGGCAACTTGATGAAAACACAGATTCCAGGGTCTCTTACAAGATCTACTACTTCAGCATGTCTATGGTTGACAGCCCAGGAAATGATCTATTAAGTTAGTAGGGTACTCCTAAAGTTCAAACTGCTTTGAGAACTATTTAACTAGAAATAGAAAAACAGCAATGGTTTAGGAAAAAAATGGAATCTATTCATAGTATTCGAAGAACGAATACACAATAAATTCTTGAAATGTTTGCAGTCAGGAAAGTGTTTGTGCAGCATGCAACATGTCAGAATCCATGATCAAGGGAATATAATGGGAGTCATTTGGAGTCATTTCCAAACAAAATTGTGATTTCTTTCTACCAGCTGTCAGGGAATGTAATAAAGGAATAAAGAGAAGGGAAAAAGAAATAAAAAGGAAAGGAACACATGCAGGGAAAAGACAGCAGGCACATTGTAATATGACTAGTTTTTTGTTTTTTTTTTTAATTTAAAGCTAGAGATTTATTGTTATTTTGCAATTAATAAACTGTCAAACTGGTTATGGCACTATCCCACAGTATACTGCCATTCGTCAGTACAAGTTTTAAAACCAGACTGAGGCATAAGGCAGAGAGGGCAAAGACACGTGAGCATTATCCTTCACAACATCCTCTAGCCATGCCTCTACCTTGACCTTCATACATGTTTTCCTCCTGGGGAAAGTGTCTGAACAGTGCAGGGGTTGGTGGGCAACCTGACCTTGTTAACCCTTATAAATAGCAAGCAACTTACAAAACTAATGGAAGTCAACTTGTATATCCTTTGATTTTATTGATCTGAACTCATTTCAGGCAATTTCAACATTTTAATTTCCCATACATGAGAGACTACTATGACCTAAGAGAATACTAAACCAGAGTTAGTCAAATTGTACTGCTGATACCAAAGTTATGTTTTAATTGGTGCTAAAGGAATGTACCACACCAACAATTTGAGAGTTAGGCAAATAGAACTTCTCTGGGAAGGAAGGGAAAAGGCTGTAAATCAGTCAAATGTACTCAACATTGTTAAAATGGCTCATTGTTTTTCACCCCTGAATGATCTAGTTTACTACACTATAAGCACAGAAATCCTCCTGGATTAGGACGGCCTGAATAACATTGGCAACCAAGGTTGGCAACAGAATCTTGGTTGCCAATGTTACTTAGGCCATCCTAATTCAGGACAGATCTCCATCCTCTCCCTCAAATTTCCCTTCCCTGAGGCTCTGAAAAGCATAATATTTAACTCTTTCTTACTAAAACTACCAAAACACTTCAGAAAAAAGTAGCTCATCCCTCATTTTCAATTCATGTATTGCTGGTGCATGAGAAACCTAAAAACCCAAAAGATAGTTCTATTTTTATGTGGTGACTTAAAGTAACCAAAACATCAAGACACTAAGTAAAAGCAACATATTTCAATTACAAATTGTAATGCCTGTTAAAACTACCTATGGGAAGACTTCTGGTCAAGATGGAGGCATAGACATGCTGCATCCCTCTCCCCAACTAAGAAAGAATACAACCACCTCAAAACTGGGGACAACCAGAAGTTCCAGAAAATCAAACTGCATGGAAGTCCAACAAACAAAAATATAAAGAAAAAACACTCATCCAGGCAAATAGAAGGGGCAGAGCTAGGACAAAGAAGACACAGTTTAGTGGCATGGTAGTGAGACAGCAGCTGTGACTGGCTGGCAGAAAGCACAGTGACACATTTTTAAAAACTGGGAGGGACACCTGGTGAGTGCTCCCAGCACCAGACTAGACCATGTTGCTCACAGTTCCAACGCCAGGGGAGATAAAGCCACATGGCTTCTGACTGTGAAAAACTAGTAAGGGTTGGGGCAAAGGAAGAAACATCTGGTCTCTCAGCAGGGCCCATTTGTTTATAGGGCTCCCCATGGTCCCAGAAACTCCTCATACTCACCCACCCTGTGAGCCATGCCAAGGCAGCAGCTAGAGATGCCAGTCCCACATGAGAAGGAGGAGAAGTGCCTGGAAAAGCGGAGAGTGCTGAGCAAGCAGCATTGTTCCTTCTCAGGCCCCTCTCCCACATACAGCACCATAACATGATGAGAGGGTCACCCCACACTGACAAAGACCAAAGGCTCTGCCCCTTACAATGTCACAGGTGCAACAGCTCTACCTAAGACACAGAGGTAAACACAGGAGGCTGTCAAGTTGAGGAGACAGAAGACTATGGCCCAAAAGAGGGAGCAGATCAACATTCCAGTGGGAGAACTAAGTGATGAGGAGATAGTAAACCTAACAGATGCAGAGTTCAAAACACTGGTGGTAAAGATGCTCACAGACTTGACAGATATGCTTAAGTACGGCAAACACACAAAAAAAAGAATAAGTAAAGGCTATGCTAAGTGAAACAAAGGAAAATTCACACAAAACCAATGGCGAAGGGAAGGAAACCAAAGTTCAAATCAATGACTTGGAACATAAGGAAGAAATAAACAGTCAACCAGTACAGAATGAGGAACAAGAGTTGAAAAAAGTATCCCTAGCTGGTGGCACAGTAGATAAGGTGCCGGTCTACAAACCCAATGGTCACTTGTTCGATTCCCAGCCAGGGCACATAACCAGGTTGCAAGCCAGGTCTCTGGCCATGTTCACTGCTGGAGGCAGGTGAAAGGCAACCATACACTGATGTCTCTCTCCTTCTCTGTCTCTCTCTCTTTCCCTCTCTCTCTCTCTAAATAGTAAATGAAATCTTTATTTTAAAAAAGTTGAAGGAAGCAAGGAGGGTCTTAGGAACCTCTGGGACAACTTTAAATGTGCCAATATCCAAATCATAGGTATGCCAGAAAAAGAAGAGGAAAGCAAGAAATTGAAAACCTATGTGAAAAAATACTGAAGGAAAACTTCCCAAATTTGGTGAAGGAAATAGACATTAAAGTCCAGAAAGCACAGAGAGTCTCAAACAAACTAGACCCGAAAAGGACCACACCAAAACACATCATAATTAAAACCTCAAAGGTTAAAGATGAATAGAGAATCTTAAGAACAGCAAGAGAAAAGATGAGAGTTACCTACAGGCAAGTTTCCATAAGGCTATCAGCTAATTTCTCAAAAGAAACTTTGCAGGCAAGAAGGGGCTGGCAAGAAGTATTCAAAGTGATGAAAAGCAACCAAGATTACTCTATCTAGCAAAGCTATCATTTAGAATGGGAGGGCAAATACAGTGCTTCCCAGATAGGGTAAAGCTAAAGGAGTTCATTATTACCAAGCCCTTATTATATGAAATGTCAAAGGGACTTATTTAAGAAGAAGAAGATCGAAACTATGAATAGTAAAATGACAACAAATTTACAACTATCAACAAGAAATTTTAAAAACAAGAACAAACTAAGCAAACAAGAATAGGAACAGAATCACTGATATGGAGATCATTTGAAGGGTTATCAGCTGGGAGGAGGAAGGGGAAGAAATAGGAAAAAAGGTACAGGGATTGAGAAGCATAATTGGTAGGTACAAAATAGACAGGTAGATGTTAAGAATAGTATGTTAAATGAAGAAACCTAAGAACTTACATTCACAACTCATGGACATGAACTAAGCCGGGTGGGATTGTTGGAGGGAAGGAGTGTACCAGGTTAGAGTGGTGGGGCAAAGGGGTAAAAATTGGGCACAACTGTAATAGCATAATCAATACAACATACTTTTAAAAAATACCTATGGAAGAAGCTGAAAAGTCCTAGGTAATGCACTTTTGAGTTATACTACAGAGCTCCTTCATTCAGCACAAAAATTAAGGTATTTTATAATCAATCAGTGAATGCTGAGATGATGTTACATTATGTTATCTATACATACAATTAAATATCTTTAAATAGATAACCAGCATCAGCTTTTCTACTATATCCTGGACAAAACTGACCAACTGTCACTTTTGCTAAGAGATGTTTCATCAGATGCTTTAAGATTCTACACAATTAGGAAATACTTTTAAGTATTTCCTTATCTTTACTTTTTTGGTTACAAGCATTTTGCTCAGGTTATCTACTGCAGTATGTTTCTAGAAAAGCAGCCAAAAAAAAAAAACTGTCAGTAGTATAAATCTTACAGTTTTTGTTTGCAAAAAATACATGTCAAAGTCACAATAAGCAACATTGTACCACAAATTATAGAACACAAATGATTAGCTTCTTTTCATGTTTCTACTCTACATAAATTACTACCATAGGCTAATGTTTAAAAAGCAAATAAATTGGACAGATGCAGGACAAACACCTGTCCACCTGACTATAAATGGTGATTTTTTTTTAATTACAATAAATGCAGAAGTGTTTGATGCAATGAAAAAAAGCATTGATTCCCACTGTTATACTAAAAGAAAAGGAAAAACACAGAGAAACACATCTTACTACACTCCACCTTATAAATACATAATACTGGGTATGTTTCTAACAGCACAGAATTCCAAAAGTCAAAATGAAATAAAAGCAGGTATTTTAAAGATTTAAGAGCCATTGTCAAAAGTAAGTTCTATTTTTTCAAGACATAGAAATGCTGCTATGATGACTGGGAGCCCAGTAACCTTTCAATTGCTGCATTGATAGCACCTCCCATTGCTATCAGCACTTGCAAGATTGTCTCACGCTCCCAAAATTCCATTGCACGGAATTGTTCCAGTTGTTGCTGAAATCTGACTTCTGGATTCTGCAGCTAGGCTTTACTCCAACAAGAGCCTGCATCATTTGTTGAATATACAGCTGGTGTCCAGTTTGGTGGTTGCTGCCTTGGCAGTTGGGGTTTCACTAGGGACAGAGCTGGGCCCTCGGTTTCCGAAGAGCCTCCAGTGTCTCCTAATGCCTTCAGGCCAGGAGTAAACCCTGGGACTGGGGGAGGGTGGGGTTGTTTCCATTGCTAATGTCTGTAAACCCTGATGAATCTGCAACAAGGCCTGCATTGCTCTAGGGTTTGACATTGCAGATAAAGTATCAGGATTCTGCATTTGTTGAAGGAAAATTGGGAACCGTTGCCTCATTTGTTCTTGAAGCTGAGGATCTGCAGCAAATAGGGACAAGGTCTGGTTTAGTGACTGAATCATGCTTCTCATGTAGGGGGCAGACAATAGGCATTGTAGAAGTTGTGGGTTTTCAGTTACTTGTTGCAATAAGGTGTGTCAAACTACTAGGTCCTACTCCAGGCCCCCAACTTGGTGCAGTAGAGCTCTACCCAACCTTGCCGCTGGGGGCACTACCACCAGTGCCCCTCTACAGCGTTGTGGTGCTGCTGGAAATAAAGGGAGGCTAGGATGTGGAGAAGCCAGAAGATTTATACTTTGATAGTGGGATTGCAATACAAGATAATTTCACACCACTCAAACATCAACATATTCCTACCCTAAGACCCAACAATTGTGCTTAAATATTTTCCCAAGAGAAATAAGAGCATGCTCGCAAACAGACACACAATAATGTTATTAGCAGCTTTATTTATAGTAGCCAAAAACTAGGAAGGAGCTAAGGGTAGGTTACTGTTCAGTAATAAAAATAAATAAACACTGATATATGCAACAGAATAGATGAATCCAAAAACTTGCTGAAGCCTCAAACAAAAAAGCACACACCATATTATTATACAATTCCATTTACATAAAATTCTAGGCCTGGCAAAACTGATTTTTAATGGAAAAATTCAGAAGAATACCTGGCTTGGCGGGGGGTGGGGGGGGAGTGGGAGTGGGGATTGACTGGAAAAGAGCAAGAAGGAACCTTTCAGGGTGATGGTAGTGCTTTATATCTGGGAAGGACATTGATATAAAAAATAGATTCCACTTGCAAAAACTCATTGAAGGGTACATTTATGATTTGTGCATGACCAAAAAAGACTATAAATAAAGAGCATACTGAAGTGTTTAGGTGGAAACTGGTTTCTGCAACCTGTTTTGAAATTTATCAAAAATAAGACAGAAGGTAGGTGGAGGACAAATATATGGTAAGCATATGATAAAATAAGTATACAAAGCGTTAATGGTAGAATCTAATCAGTGGGTGATTTTTCCACCATTAAATTATTTCAGCTTTTCTGTAAGTGAAAAACTTTTTAACAATAAAATATTGGCAAAAACACAGATTAATCCACAATAGGCATATCTGAAAATCATTTTACTGATGATATTTAAATGAAGATTATTACAGTTTATATATCCATATAATTCAACAGGCAAGTTATAAAAATAACCATTCCAACAAATTAGAGTGCAATACCCTAGATAAAAAGTACTCAAAATTGCATATTGCTCAGAAAAGCTACTCTTACAATACAGAAAATAAAATATATACATGATTACTACCATTTGTGTCATTAGAGCTGTCACAAATATTCCAATTCTCCCCTTTTAGCAAACATCAACTAATTACAATGTCTTTTCCTGTTTGTTATAAAGCATAGTCAAGTAGCTTGCTTTAGACAATGAAATATGAGTGAAAATGATATATGTCACCTCCAGAATTCCTTAAAAACTGATAAATGAGAAGCATCCCCTCTGACTCATGATGAGTATCTTATGTAGGCAAGAAATCATTCTTGTTGTTTTAAGCCACTAAGGCATTGGGATGTTCCTGCAGCATAATCTAACCTGTCCTCTTTGTCACAGAGTAAAATCCCTCATGCCAGCCCTTTAAATACATATATGAACTATTTAAGTTCTTCATTGAAAAGTATTTTATAAAAATATTTTTTAAATAGTAGTCACTTCAAAACCAACCCACAAAGAACATTCAAGTTTTTCCACATGTATAATCCTCTCATGACTAAAGAATATAGGATTTCATAACACAAAATCATAAAGAAAAACTCAGTGTTCAGAGTTGTATGATACCGAGACTTGTGCACAAGGAAGACAGTGGGAGTTCGCCTCATTAGCAGCAGAAAGCAATGGCTGCAAGACCCTCCAGAAGGGTTAACACTTCAGGCTACAATCAATAGCTAGTGGCTGCAAAAGGAGCTATGATGGAAGTTCAGTTCAAAAGACAAATTGCTCTTTTATTGACAGCAGTTCTCCACTGTGACAAGTCTAAAGGATTAAACGGAAGCAATGGGATTGCAAAATTATCAGGGAAAACATAATCATTTTAGGGGACAGCATTTGCAAAGACTTTTTTGTAAATAAATGGTTATAAAAAAAAACTTGAAAATCACAGGCTCCATTGTCAGCAGGATAGTTAATTCCAAAATTGTAAATCCATCTTGCTAGCCTAGAAGGTTCACAGCTGCTGTGATTTCCCATTTTTCTTCTCCAAGGACTTCTGGGACATTTGATTCGATTTCACAGAAACTCCCTTCAACTTTCTTTTCCTTCCTTCCTTCCTTCCTTCCTTCCTTCCTTCCTTCCTTCCTTCCTTCCTTTCTTTCTTTCCATTCTTTCGTTCTTTCTTTTTAATGTATTGATTTTAGAAAGAGAAGGGGAGAAAGGGAGAGAGCGATAAGACAGAAAGATCGATTTGGTATCCTACCTACTTACACATTCATTGGTCGATTCTTCTATGTGCCTTGACCCAGGATCAAGCCTGCCACCTTGGCATTTCCAGGATGCTGTAACAAGCTGAGCTATCCTAAAAGTGAGCTACCCCTCACTTTTCTTAAACTTATCTTTATCAACCTGCAAAAGGCTTTTCCAGAATCTTATAGGTATGGACATGGAGAGTTTGCATAACGGTAAAAATCATTTGAGCCCTGGCTGGTGTGACTCAGTGGATTGAGCACTGGCCTGTGAACCGCAAGGATGATGATTCAATTCCCAACCAGGGCGCATGCCTGAGTGGTGGGCCAGGTCCCTAGTTGGGGCCCTGCAAGAGCCAACCAATTGATGTTTTTCTGCCACATTGATGTTTCTCTTCCTCCCCTTCACTTTCTCTAAAAATAAATACATAAAATATTTTTAGAAATCATTTGAAATATTGGTCTCATTTTTTAACTCCCATTAAGTAGTCTGAGAAACTGCACGTAAACCACTCGGCACAACATCTGGCACATGACAGATACTCCCTCCTACCCATCCATTCTTCGCAAAATGCACATCCTCCTAAATCATGATTTCATATTTTAGACTTGGGTACAATAGTGATTAACCTTTCACAGAAGTAAGAAACATTTACAAAGCAGTAAGTAGTGCAGTCTCTAAAGTCACCTTTTTCAGTTGTGAGGAAGACACCTGTCCCACACACGAGAGGAAAATGAGAAAGTGCTTTCTCAGGGTCATGTTTTCCTCAGCCACAACCTCCTACTTTAAAAATGTGCTATCTCTTCCTTCAAGTTTATTTGAGGACAAAACCTCCTGGTCTATTAATGCTTAAAACCATGTAATATGCCAATCATAGTTTGCTGCTTTCCAGTACGATCTATACTGAAAATCTCAAATGAAATATGCCAAAGTTATCACAAAATATGTCTCTTTTGCTTGTATTTTACAGTTTCTAGCTTTTTAGTCTACAAACCTTTTCTGCAAAAAGGGTTAAAGAGAACCAAAGTTTTGCAGCCTTAAATCAATATGCCTTCTTGGATATTGATTTTAAGCTAGATATTAAGACATAAAAGACTCAAAATAAAACCTTTTCCCCTTTTCTACCTAAAGGAATTCAGATAGACACCAGGCTTCAGGAAAGGAATCTTGGCATGTCCACCTTTACACATCCATCTTAGCATATTCATTTTAGCCTATTTGAATTAAGTGTGGCAGACAGAATGGGTCAAAGCAAAAATCTGTTCACTAGATTTCTCTCTTTAGTTTCAGTATTCTTTGGTTGGCTGGCAAAAATTTGTCTACCACATGTTGCCTTCCTATGAATTCCCTGCATTCTTTTTGAAATCCCAGAAATAAACCTCATCTACCCAATGTGTCTTCAATCTTGTTTCTTATGATACCCCCAAAGATACATACATAATAAACATGGACATTTTTTTTCCTGTTCATCTGTCTCTTGTTAACTTGATTATCTAACTAGGACTTAGAAGGTGGAGAAAAATTATTCTTTGGGCCCTCATAGTGGTTTTGTCTCCTACAGTGACAAATATCAGGATACATTTTTTTTAACTAGTTTCAAAATTTAGTTCACATGAACTAGTAGTTTATCTCACAGGTGACAGATGACAGATTCTTAGTTGATATTTTTCTCTAAAGAGTAAGTTATGAATCAGAAGTAATTTTTGTAAAAAGAGATTGACTAAGGCTGTGCCACCTACCAAAACACATCTTATTTGTTTAAGTCAGCAAATATGTATTGCATGAATATTTTATTTCCTAGTGGGAAAAGAAGAGACTTTCAAATAGAAGGCATCCTGGATTCAAATTTTATTTGTAGCAATACTGGTTGAGTGACCTACAGACAAAACCAAACATGCATAATCTTCATTTTCTCATCTTAAAAAGCAGATTATTAGTATCTACCTACAGGAATCTTAATTATAAGAAATAATACATATAAATCTTCTATCACAAGGCCTGGCATACAGTAGACTCTCAATAAAGACGATCAGTTTTCATGGTCATTACCTGCCAGGAGCACATAATGGTATACTACCCACCCTTTTTCAGTTAGATAGTGCTATGTACTAGCTCTTACCACTAGGTCATAGGCATAAGTATTACCTAAAACAGAGAAGAGTAGGAATAAAAATTTAAATAACCCTCTCCTCATGCAACTACAAATAAGGAACCCCACGTTCCAGAAAGTGTAACCACAGAAGGGAAGAGCCTCTACTACCCAGGATGCCCTTGCAGCTGTATGTGACAGATTCACTAACTCAGAATATACAGGTAGCCATGAAGGAAAATAAACTTTCACTTATTGTGAAAAGCCAATCAGATATGGGGTGTTTATAATCTTATCATAACCTACCCTAAAACCAAAATGGGCATTAGAAGTAGGTACTACTATGATTTTTTTTAAAATAGTATCAGACAAACTCACTAAGAACACCTAGAAAAGCTGGGTAAAACACAAAAGACACCACAAAGCTGATAAGGTAAGCAGAACTGGGAGAGATCATATCAAAGAGAAAAGTGAAATACATTTTTGGTGAGCCCAGTGCTCTGCACTATATTTTTTCAAGGTCTCTGTAAGCAGTATGGGCCAAGAGCTGCCAAAGGCTAGATCACAGGCAGAAAATTGAATACAAAGAGACAAAAAAGTGGGATAACTGTTCTATATCTTGATTGTGATGATGGTTGTAAACTGTTTACATTTGACAAAACTCATTAAATTGTGCACATAAAAAGGGATTTCCCTCTATAAATTATACTTCAATAAACATGATGTTTTTAACAGTGTGGCTTTGCTGGTGGTTAGAAAAATTAAAATAAGATTAATTTTTCACTTACCATGTTGGAAATATTTAAAATATTGATAATTTCTGAGAAGTTTGCCTCTGTAAGGTGGAAGGTAAAGACACATTCTCTCACACACATGGTGACTATCAATCAATATAAACTCTCTATAAGGCAATTTAGCAATAGGTATCAAAAATTTAAAAGAACATTTCCTTCAAACTCAGTACTTGCACTTTCAGAGAAAAACTCTAAATAGATGTTATTTTCCTTGTATGGCACTGCATACATGCCAAAGCAATTGGAACAATTTATATTGGCATATTATAAAAAGAAACATGTGCAACATCGATGAGTTCATCCTTCACAGTGAACTTCTGGTACTATCACTAGGATTCACAGTACAGAGTTAATTTTTAAGTGTCATTTTACTGAGAATTTAGTAAGGTCCTAAACCCTATACTTTGCTAGGCAGAAAATACAGCACCTACATTAAAACATGTAATTGACACCTAGCTAAAGCTCAATGAAGGGGGATTTCCATCATAGGCCATATTCAAAGCATCAACATTTTAAATGTAAAATTGTATATTATCTCTACTATATGTTGATAACTGGGTTCTATACAGATGTCACAATTTATATTGGCCAGCAACAAATGCTGATATTTAATCTCTAGATTTTCATCATTTATAACTATAGTCAAGAAAACAAATTATAGTTGCAGATAAAATTATCATGAAGACTTTCTTTAGATTTTACCTTAATTTTTTATTTTTAGAGCAAGGGGAGGGGGGAAGAGAGAGAAACATTTATATCAGAGGGAAACATCCATCAACTACCTGTCTCAGGCCCACACCTGGGGGCTAGCCTAAAACCCAGGCACAGGCCCCAACAGGGAATCAAACCAGTGACCTTTCAGTTCTCAGGCTGGTGTTCAACCCATAACCTACCCCAGTCAGAGCTTTTGAAGCTTTTTAGAGAAAGGTATAAATTAGAAACATTTCATAAATCACAAGTGGCTACAGCCAAATTTGTAAAAGAAATTGTCCAGAATTCATATTCCATAATTCCTCATTACTCCATAAAAAAATTAAGAATAAATGTACTTCCCTTTAATCAAAACCAAATTTGTTTAGACTCTAAAATGAACTAATACCCTTTTCCCAAATTAGTTTTTCCTATTCTAGTCTATCCAATCCTATTCATTTTTAACATGTATTTAGCATGTTACCATGAAAGGATCATAGTAGAAAAGAAGGATTCAGAGGTAAACAAGAGTCAGACACATGGGTTTCCTGACACTCAGGTCATACTGAGGAATCAGGAATTATGATGATATGCCTTGATTCGGGAAAAAGCAATGAAGTTAAGCAGAACAGTTACAGGATTACATTTCTCCCTCTGAAAAAATCACATTTCTATGGTATGCAACATGGATTTGAGGAGGCTACACCAAAGGCAGGCAGACAAGTTAGGATTTTCTAGTAAAGTACACTTAAGAAACTACAAAGAAGACTGGGCTGGTGAAGGCACTCTGAAAAAGAGTGAGGAGGAGGGAGGGAGGGAGGGAGGGAGGGAGGGAAGGCAGCGGTGGGGACAGGCAGGGTACAAATGGAAGGATACCAAGCAAACAAGAGACTAAGATTGGGAAGCTGTGACCCCATCCAGCTATTGCTGTGATCTGGGCAACCCAACCCCACCCCACCCCACCCACCCCAATCCTTGCCTGCTCAACCTAAAAACCCTGATGAGAGAGTGAAGTTCCTGGACCTGCTGTAGAAAAGAAATATCCAGTAGATTAACTTATTGCAGTTATTTATTAAAATGTGTAAGAGTAAAGGCCACAATTGAACACACAAGAACAATTAGAATTTGAATATTCAATTTTCAGAAAGGATGTGAAAAGACATGGTGAGTAGTAGTCTACTAAGGCCTAAATTGCCTTCCAACTGTCCTTATTAGGCAATATAGGAGCTGTCCAAAGAAGCCACCAAATGAACTTACAGTTTCACATGACTTATTACAAAAATTTGCTGAAATACTGGAGGTTTTGGTATCCAGAGGTAGAATTAAAATAGCCTAGATGCCTACTATGCAATTCTCTTAGAAGAATATAAAATATCATTATGATGAAGGACAGCTCAACTTTGGGAATGATTTGGAATTTCCAGCCTATGCAATCCATAGGACTTCCTTCAACTTGGGCTAGCAATCAACCAATGTTACCCATCACAGAAGAAAAGGAGAAAGAAGGAATGAACACAGGAGCACAGCATCAGTAAAGAGCAACTTCAAGGTGACCAGTTCAATAATAAACTATTTCAGAAGGAACCACAAAGAGCACCAACTCAGGCTTCCCAAGGTGTTAATTATTTTTTTTTTTTAATTTTCCAGTACAACTAGTGCCATTTTTTGGATTTTACTCAAGCTGTAAATGTATACCTAACCTTTCCCAGATATAATCACATGGTTATTTTAGGCTCCATATCCAGACTGGTCATAGTACTCTTACATCTCTGTACATACACAGTGGGCTTCCACCTGTTCTGAATAGTTCACAAGGTAAGACTATCCTTATTAAGCCCTATACTAGCTGACAAGTCAACAGACACAATAGTGTCCTTGGGTAGGTATCTCAGTTTAATTCCATGTACCTCCAAAAAATCTAGCAATTTCACAAACTGGTCTCTGACCTTCCTACCTTACAACTAATCCTTGGTCAAACACTTCAAGCAGACATATCATCAAAGATGCCAGACTTGAATATCCAAAGATCCACCAGTTCATCTAGTCCACCACCTCTAACAATTCACTCATCTTGTAACTTGCAGTCTCCTGTTCCTAGTTAGTATATTTCAACAGGGCCTTGAAAAATAAGTGAAATTGAACCCAAATAACCTTTTTTTAAAAAAACTTCAAAATTTTACTCTCTATTAAAAATCAGATATTAAATAGAAGCAAACTCACTGTTTCCATAGCAGCCAGACATAACACTTAAAAGGGTGAAGCCCCACGGACAACCTTCTACTTTTCTGTTAGTACAACCTCAGCAGAATCAGCCTACTCTTGTCATGTTAAACAAGCCCTGGCTCATTCACCATTGCCCCCAGAAAAATGCCTTTATTCATCCCACCATCCCATTAGGCACCAACTCCACAATTTCTTCTGAAAACATCGTCATCCAAACTGATGCAACATGTACTTTTAAAATTATATTTTCCTCCAATAAACCCCGTGCAGTTACACCAGGGATGCTGTCCCAACACTGAACTTACAAAAGGCTATTCATCACCTCATGGACCTGCTTTGCACTTAAGAGATTGATAATGCTGCCTACACGAATTTGTATTAATCCCCCAAAGCCCAGAATGGAATAACTTCAAAGAGACCTCAAGATTCAAAAGAAAAGCTGGAGAGACTAAAATCTGAGGTCAAAGAAATGGAGAAAAAAGTAGCTCACAGGTATCTGGAAAAATTAAAATTCAATAGCTCTAAATCCTCCAGTTGCAGAAAATTACTGTAGCAGATAAAAAAGTGTAACAGACACATCCAGAAGGTCTGAATTTTCATCCCAGTGCTGCTCATGACTTCTATAATGGTTCCATATTTGTAAATCCTGTGTTTTCCAAAATGCAAAGTTCAAAGACCCAACACCCTTTCTCAAAACACTATTTGTACCACAGAGCAGAAAACTCTTTGAAACTTTAATTCTTACCTCGTTGAAGCATGTCAGAAACAATGTCATGTTTGACACAAAATAGCTCAATATAATCTATAAAACACCCTAAGTTCAAGAAACTGTTTGTATTGGGGGGATTTTTTTTTTTTTTTGCCAATACATTGAATATCATCAAATTGAAGGTGTGACACAGAAGTGGTCACAAATTTTTCTGTTAAAAAATCATCCCACAGAACTAAGAATATTTTGGCACTTTGTCATAGATAATTTAAAATAAATGCTCTGCTATATCACTTATATGTGGAATCTAAAAATTCAAACTCATGAAAATACAGACTAGACTGGTCATTAACCAAGGTCTGAGGGGTGGGGGAAATGGGAAGATATTGGTCAAAGGGCACAAACTTCCAACTATTAGATAAATAAATCCTGGGACCTAATGTACAATATGGAGATTATAATTAATAATACTATATTGTAATCAAATTACTACTATGTATGTAAATATTAACTTACAATTATATATGTGAATTATACCTCAATAAAGCTGATTTTTCTATTTTAAATAATAGTACTGTATTACATACTAAAAGTTGCTAAGAAAGCAGATCATAAATGTTCTTGACACACAAAAGAAATGGTAATTATGTAGTAAGATGAAGGTGTAAGCTAATGCTATGACAGTAATCATTGTGCTTTATGTAAGTACACCAAATAAACACAATGTAAGTGTTAAACTCACACAATGTTATATGTCAGGTATATCTCAATAAAGCTGGAAAAAATAATAAAACAGAGTAAAATAAAATAAAATTCATGACACAGGAAGCAATCTGCTGAAAAACTCAGTTACTAGTGTCTAACCATGTACCCTGGTCCCAGCCCACTAGCCTAACTCTGTATAACCATACATAATCAAAGCTTGGATTTTCCCAATATTTTTCCATTTGTGTCACAACTAAATTTTAACAGGAAGAAGAAATAGAACGACAGCTTTTTAACTTTTAAAGCTTTCAATTAAGTAATGTATACGTGAAGAAAAGGAAAGAGGCTTAATAGAACTAGTGGTTTGTGACACTCTTGCCTGGTTTTTGTCCTCAAAATTGTCCCTGCTGTCAAGCTGGCATCTAAAGAAAAAGGAGAAGTATGCTTTGTCCATACAATACATTCAATAAAATATTCAAAGCTTTGAACAAATCTCTGGCATCTGCTCGAAGTGGCTTCTTTCCATCTGTAATATTTTCTTCTATTCCTTTATATGTAATGGTCTTTCATTAACTGCATTTCTTTTTTCATTTTTAATGACTAAACAAGCTCATGTTGCTTTTAAAATCTTATCTGAGAGAAGTAACGTCATAACATAAAGCAACACTAAGGAAATGAAGTTTTGCACAAAGTAACTCTCTTCTACTTGTGGCAAACTTTTCCTTAAACTGTGTCAAAGTTCTGTGAAGACCTGCAGGTGCTGCACAGGGAAATAAAAAATATATAAGAATTATGCTTCTAGGTTATACTATCTACTGAATTTTGCATTTGGTAACAAGAGACAGTGATTTATCTTCCATTAAAAAAAATTTTAACTAGGCAAAGACATAAGGTTAAACTTCCTTCCTCTGCCCAATGATGAATTTTCCACAACAGAAGACTGGAAAGTACAAATTCAAAATCAGCAACAGCTGCTCATTTTTGAAAGCAATATAAATGTTTTACTGTTTGGATCATTCATTTCTAAACCTGACTTAACAATATCATGTATATTTTTATAAAATACATAGAGCTCATCGTAGTTGCAAAGAAAACTGAAAAAGAAAAACAAGCAGATTCGAACACTAAAAGAACCTCAAGCCTTCCTTTATTTTGGTGACTTTTTAATAAAGAAGGTAATTATTTACATGATGAGAAATGTATATGTAAATTGAGGTAAGCAAAAGAAATGTCAATGTGTTTACAAAGACCAACACAGGAATTTCTGTATCAGTATGTGGAATGGGGCTGAAGAAAGCTGGAACGTAGCCAGAGACAAGAGGCAATGGATGCTGTCACCCACCAAGATGTTTGTCAGGACATTGAAGAATGAACAAGATTTTTACAGGTGCCCAATGTGAATGTCCAAACCTTGAGGCTTTGCACTTTGTCAAGTGAGAAGAAAAGTGATACATCCAAGGCATAATCAAAAGATCCAAGACCTTGTATTTAATGAATTTTATTTTGTACATAAGTTTTGTTTACAGCTTTTGTCTGTGGTTCTGTGTGACTATCAATAAATCCATCTCAATTTACATTATTAATAAAACAGGATTTAGAATCTTGAGTTGGCAGTTTTGTAATTTATTTAAGCAACCTACCTCTGTAATAGATAAAAATATATATTTTATTTTTATAAAAATTAAAAAGGTATATCCTAAAGAAAACAGAACCAAAGGGAATATTTTTTTTTAATTTTATTGTTATTGTATTACATCCATCCCCTTTTTGCTCCCCTCTGTCCCCCTCCCCACCCACCCATTCCCCCCAAAGTCAATCCCACCTGTTGCCCATGTCCATGGTTCCTTTATACTAGGTTCTTGTCTAAGCTGCTCCCCTTTCTTGCCTCTGCCTTCCCCGTCTTCCCAACCCCCTTCCCCCTGACCACTGAAGGCCTATTCCTTGTATTCATATACTTGGTTCTGTTTTGCTTGTTGTTAGTTTTGCTCATTATTGTCCCGTAATGGGTGAGATCGTATGGTATTTTTCCTTCACTGATTGGCTTATTTCACTAAGCATAATGCTCTCCAGTTTCATCCATGTTGTTGCAAAGGGTACAAGTTCCTTCTTTCTTTCTGCTATATAGAATTCCATTGTGTAAATGTACCAAAGTTTTTTGATCCAATCATCCACTGATGGGCACTTAGGCTGTTTCCAGCACTTGGCTATTGTAAATAGTGCCACTATGAACATTGGTGTGCATAGGTTCTTATGAATTGGTGTTTCAGGATTCTTTGGGTATAGTCCAAGTAGTGGAATTGCTGGATCAAAAGGCAGTTCCATTTTTCGTTTTTTAAGAAAACCCCATACCGTTTTCCACAGTGGCTGCACCAGCCTACATTCCCACCAACAGTGTATGAGGGTTCCCCCAAAGGGAATCTTGATGAGGCAGTAGACATATCATTGGAGACTGAGCCTAGATACTAGAACTATTTAAAAGTTTAAAATCAACAATATTTGTCCATTCAGTAATTAGTGGATCATAGCAAAGAACTGAGAAAAAGCAGGAATCACTACTGCCTCTTTGTTGTATCACATTTTCACCAACCAAATTTGGAGAGGCGGAGGATGCATACATACTTCAAGTAGAAAATAAGGAAGTCCCAATACCTCTAAGTTACTATCTGGAAAGTGATGATAACAAGAATAAAAGTGTTTATCACAGTTGCCATTACATTCTCTATTGTGAGCCCAGTCTGTACTGAGTGTTTTATATGCAATATTCTATATAAGCCTCACATCTATCCCTTTGTTTAAAATTCTGCATCTGAAGAAACTGAGGCATAGAGAACTGGTCATTTGTCCTAGGTCACACAGAGGTTAGGTGGCAGAGCCAACATTTGTATGGGGACAGATGTTTCAGTTACAAGTGGGAAGGTCAAAGAATAAATAAATAACTTTATGAAACAAAAGGAAAAAGAACAAAAGGACACTAAGTTCAAAGTGAGAGATCCGGGAAAACTATAAGCAAATCTCATCAAAATGAACTTGTATCAGAGCTATTTTATCCCACCCACACTAGTTTGAAACTCACCTTGCCTGTGGCTCAGTTGATTGGAGCATTGTCCCATACACCAAAAGGTTCCAGGTTTAATTCCCAGTCAGAGCAATGTCTAAAGTTCAAGTTCAATCCCCAGTTTTGTTTTGTTTTGTTTTGTTTTTGGGGGGGAGCATATGGGAGGCAACAGCTCTCTCTCTCTCTCTCTCTCTCTCTCGCTCTCTCTCTCTCTCTCCCTCTCCCTCTCCCTCTCGTCTCCCTTTCTCTCTCCCCCACCCCACCTTTCTTCCCCTCTTTCAAAAATCAATAAACATATTCTCAAGTGAAGAGTTTTTTAAAGATTTTATCAGTATTACTGGCTAGGTTGTATATAACCTGAGATAAATCACTCAATCTCCTTCAACCTTTATTCACATCAAAAATAATAACACTGTGCTTAATGATTACTAAACTCCTTTACAGTTCTAAATTTCTGTTATTAAAAAATATAAACAGAGAAAAAAATATATATATACATATAAACAAACAAAATGTGCCAAAAAGCCTTGTGTAAGGCATAACTTTCAAATTCAGAGAAGGAATCTTACAGGGCAATGTAGATTTATAATGACTGAAAGTCATTATATTATCAACCTTAATTATCACATTATTGCCTTAAAGGTGGAATATTCTTATACCAATTTTAATTTCAAGTGAATATAAAACAAAGCATTTCCTCTTTATTATCTGATTTAACACTATTAAATGAGTTAAAATATTTTAAGTCAGCTCTCCGGAAATAAATCATTTTACAAGGAAAGCTATTCTACTGAACCTGAACATTTGTCAAAAGAAAAAAATAACAGGCAAGCTTTCAAGAATTTGAGGTGTCTTTGCAAGGAAATTAACATTTCTCTAGGGCCAGCTCATGTTCATATATTCATAAGTCTCTTCTGTAATTTTCCAATAGTTAGCTATTGACGATAAAGCAACATCATCCAGTAGTCATTTCATATCTCAGCCCTAAGTCTCTCAAATCATTTATTTGGCCAAAAAGTAAAATTGTTCTCATTCACCAATGCATTTTCATATCTAAGAGTAAAATCTGACATGGAGAAAAAGACAACCTTCTCCATAGGTACCTGTACCTATGGCTATTTATATCACAACTAACTGATGATTTCAGCATCAATAAAACATGACATGAATTTTGACTATAAAATTATACCATCTGATCTTTTACATTTGAACTGATTTTAAGGTAACTGTCAAATAATCTCTACAAAGCTGATGGAGTGATTTATTAATAGATTCTTTTAGGGAGGTGCATTGTTTTCCTTAGATCAAACCCATGTGTGTGTTTGTAGCTCTGTGATGTAGTATCTTTGTCAGTTTCTTATTGTACCAGAACAAGTGCAATCAGCACAATCCTTTGTCTGGTGCTTTTAAGAACCTCTGGGATTTAAAGAAAATCATTTCGTATCACTGGCATATTAATTGCCAAGACAGCAGTATAAAATTTCAAAAACCTTGTTTAAATAAATCATTTCCAAAATCCCCTTGTTACAAATTAAGCTCAGAGGTTTTTAATAAACACTTCTTAATAAACACTTCGCTGTTTATTAATAATAAAAATAAAGAGTGCTATTCGCTCCAGTGGTTTGCCATGATTTCTCCATGGCAATAGAATGGTGGCAGCTTTCAAAGGGTGAACATAAGAAGCAAATTATCTGAAATGAAGTTCAGCCCTTTGTTATCTATTTGCAATAGGCAATTTAGTCTTACACTCATACCTTTTTTGCCACCGTAAAGAAATGCATGGGTCTTGTAGTCATGCAAGAAACTATATTGTAATAACATCTATTTTCCTTGATGTTTAACCTCTGTCATTACAAAAAGCTCAGCTTTTCTAGGGAAATAAAGTACCTTCCTTTCTGCCATCTGGGCTGAGCTCTTTAAGTGATCATTAAAACGCACAAAATGTTCTGTCATCTTCAAACACAAGGCCTAAGTAAACCATGCATAAAAATGATTTCAACATATGAAATGGTAGGTCTCAGAATGTCAGAACTATATAGTGCCTCAATGATCATTCACCAAAAGTTTCAGATTGCTCCATGTTGAGAACCACTGGATAATTTTAGCATTTTGACAACAAACAGCTATCCAGCATATTGGATAATGGGAACACAATTCTTCTATCTCTCTATGAGAAATATATAAAGAGGGTGGGGGAATGCATTCTATTCTTGATACAAATAACTATGTGAGATTAAATAGAAATAATCTCCCATAAAACTCCCTTTAAACTTTTTATATAATATCTGTTTTATGATGGAATTGAGCAACTGTTGATAACATTGGAATGCCTCCCATTCTTAACATGAAATCAATTTTGCAAGCATTGTCATCACCATGCTGGTAGGGTTCCTTTTAGCATTTAAGTTCCTTGTATACCTGGAGTCTGTGGTATTATCCACATTATCTACAGGGCAAAATTAATAAGTATTCTAAGAAAGAAGTTGAAAACACAAAAGCAATCTGGTGAGAATCTTCATCAAAATAATTTTGATTTCAAGACACGGACAGCCATGCAGACTTGCTTAAACAAAAAGGAGAATGTTTCTAAAGGATATGCATACAACACACTAAAAAGATAAAAGGGCCCTGGCTGGTGGCACAGTGGACAAGGCACCAGCCTGCGAATCCAAAGGTCGCTGGTTCAATTCCCAGTCAGGGTACATAACCAAGTTGCAAGCCAGGTCTCCAGCCAGGTCTGTAGCTGGAGGAAGGTGAAAGGCAACCATACATTGATGTCTCTCTTTCTCTCTGCCTCTCTCCCTTTCCCCTCTCTAAAAATAATAAAATCTTTAAAAAAGAAAAAAAAAGATAAAAGGGTACATCACAGAACCCAAAGCAAGAAGTAGAGCGGAGCTTAACAGGAAAGTTAATAGGAACCCAGAATACAACACTTTCCTTTGTCTGGAACCACATTGACCTTTAGTTCCTATTTCCATCTATGTATCTATTTTATTCCTCCAACTATAAATAAACTGACTATTTCTCTAAATGTGGGATCAAAAATAGTTACTCAGGCATGAAAAAACCATGGCCTCCCTACACTAGCACCACCAATTAACTAATTAGGACTCCCTATCATGGTTCCAAGTTCTCAGAGAAATCCAGTAGGGCCATTATGAGCCAACTGTCTACTCACACTTCAAATAATTACAGTCACTTAAGTATAGCCACATTGTAAAGAAAAGGACACAAAGGGACAGCATTCCCAATGTATGGGAAAAGTTGCAGAGAAAGGGCAACATAAGCTCAGAAAAGACTGGAGACAATATAGCAAAGTATTAAGGGTGCTGGTCCTAGTACCACATGGGTTTACTGTGTGACTTGGGAAATTATTTAGCCCTCTCTGTGTCACAATTCTCTCATCTATAAAGTGGGAGATCATCAGAGTACCTACCTCTTAGGGTTGCTTCGTGGATAATGCAAATGAAATACTAAGCACAATGAAAATGATACATGCTCAATAACTGTAAAACCATTATACTGAGTGTAGTAGGTAAAATAATGATGCCTCCAAGATGTCAATGTCCTAACTCAAGGACCTTGCAAATACAATAGGCTACAATGGCAAAGAGAACATAAGATTAAAGCCCTGAGCAGGTGGTTCAGTTGGCTGGAGCACCATCCAATACCCAAAAGGTTGTGGGTGGGTCTGATTTCCAATCAGGGAACGTACCTAGGCTGCACGGTCAATCCCAGTTGGGGCATGCATGGGAAGCAACTAACCAATTAATAATTAATAAAAATTCTATTAATAATTACTAATAACATCAGAAATATTTCCTAATGTCTTATCAAGGCAGGCTCTGGGAAAAGTATATATAAGGTTAAATTTCTCTTCAGTGTCTCTTCCTCAACCCCACTGTTGTGGATATATTTTTCCTTCCTGTTCTGGCATTTCACTCAACACACACAATCTTCCCACTGCACTCCAGCTTTTCCCCCTCAAAACCCCACAAGATGAGAATAAACACTTCTCTTTGACTGTTTCAATTTTCTAGTCCAACACTAAGTCCTTTCTGCCTAAGTCCTTCAGAACCACATTCACAGCTAGTATTTGTTTAGATAACTTAACCAAATAATCCACACTCCTGTATTCTCTGCCTTTTAACAGAATCTCTCAGAAGAAAGTATTACCTCAAGAAATGAGTAATACCACCACAAATCACAATCAATGCAGAGTACAAACACAGGAGGTACCAATCAGAGTACATGTGAAGGGCATTTTCCACAACTTCAAACTACTACACAACAAGATATGGCTTCCCTGTGAATGAGTTTCAGGGTGAGAATATGTTCAGACTAATAGTGAACAATTTAAGGTGCAAGCAGGCTGTGGGCCCTCTTTAACTGAAATAGCTGAGGCAGCCTCTTTCCCTGCCCATACATAGGGCTGGATGAAGAATTAGTCGGTTGTGAGTAATGCTCTTAAGAGCTGATTAACACAGGTCCACCAAGAGAATTATACAGACTCTCCTAGTAGGTCTTTTGAGGCCTTGAGGAAATAACATTTAAAATACCAAAACTCTCTGCAAGTCATGGATATTTCATAAGTATCCTGCACAGTGGCCAAATCACCTCTTCAAAATACTAAACTACTAACTCACCTTTCAAAAGATGTGCAATAGCACAAAATAGAAAAGGAAAAGAACCAACCTGCATGAAAAAATATATTTTGGCTCTTTTTCTCAGGCTAAAATATGGTATCTGGAAAGAAAATAACTTTTTAAATTTTTCTCTGAAAAAAAATTATTTGTTTTACTATTAGTAACAGCAAATTTCAATTTGTTCATTCTGAAAATAAATTAGTGTAAGGGAATAGGCCTTTTTCATGTACAAAGACCTTCATTATTTCTTTTTAAAAAACTGTAGGCAGCGTAATACTTGAAGAATAATAGGAAAAGTCATCAATAAAGGGTATTTTAACACAAATGAAAATTGATAGCTATAATCTTTTTCAAAGTATTAGCCAAAGTTTTGCCATCATCTGAAGAGCCAACATTAATAGAATAAACAGACCCTTTCAGTTTACTCAACTAAGAAAACTATACTATGTCTAAACTATACTATGTCTAAACTAAAGACATAGACTAAACTGTCTTTTGAATCTGATAAGAGAGGCAAAGTATATATGGTATTCAACCCATAATGTTCACATACCAAAATGAGAAAGTAAGCTAGTATCCAAGATCTGAAGAGAACAGTGAGACCCTCTAAGTCTCTAAAAATAACAGAGAAATAATAACAGTAATATTAGTAAATGAAATTTGAAATTAATAAGGAGGAGAAAATGGCCCTGACTGGTATAGCTCTTTGGGTTGGGTGTCATTCCGTAAACCAAAAGGTTGCCTATTCAATTCCCAGTCAGGGCACATGCCTGGGCTGGGGCCAGGTCCCTGGTTGGAGTGCGCAAGAGGCAGCCTTGTAATGTTTCTCTCACCCATCAATGTTCTATCCTCCTTTTTTTCCCATCCTTCCCCTCTCTCTACAAATAAATTTTAAAATATCTTTTTAAAATAAGAAGGAGAAAATGAATGGCATAGCTGGGCTCAGAAATGATCAGAAACTGACCAGATATAGAAAATGGCAGCCTCTGGGTGGGAATGAAGCAGTAAATCTAAGGTGATGACAGACTGGAGTGATGCAACAGCAGGTGGGAATCTGGCTTCTCAGAGAAATCAGGGTAGAGTGGCTCCTGAGACAGGGAAGAAGCCAGGCTCATCTCCGGCATCCAGAGCAGGAGCTGAGGCTCCCACTCCTGAAACAAACCTGAAATGAACTCCCAGGTAAGAGACTGATTTTAATAAGAACAAAAGACCTATACAGGACAAAACACAGCCTTGTAAGGAGGGATAAATTAAGTCACCTACCAACTTTGTGACTAGGCCTACAATATCTCTAATAGCAACTTGGGCAGGAATACAAAATGTCTTTTAAAAACCCAGTCTCTGAATTGGGGTGTGATGATGCCAGTGGGGGAAATGGCAAGACCCTTGGAGAGAGTAGAGAGGAAAGGAGAAAGAAGAGAAATCAGATGAAGGAAAATAACAAAATCTCCCTTAAAATGAACGTGCTTAAACACAAGAAGATAATGCTATCTCTCTCAGCTAGTACTACTAAAAAGTTAACAAAATCAACAATGTAAGTGTAAATTTGCTCCAGATGAAATCAATATGTCAAATAAAAGTATTACAGAGACTTTGAAATAGGATAAATTAAGAAATAATATCCATTAAATCAGAAGGAGAGATTATGAAACAAGAGGCATAAATGAAGTAGTGGCAAGTAAATATGAAAATAAACAAGTGAATTTCTTTTTTGAAAATAAATTAACTGTCATTAATGTAAAAAAATAAAAATGGAAAAATAAATTTGACCCACAAGCAAATCAACAGTCAAAGAGAAACACAGAGAGAGGGAAATCTGCACCCCAGAATTTGAGGAGGCATTCTTTAAAATACACAGTCTCAAATATTGAAGTTTACAAGGTCATAAAGGAAATCTTACTAGCCTTCAAAAGGAAAATCAATATCAGATAGGCCAAAATACAATTACTAAAACATAATTAAATTCAAAATCAACCAAAAATAATTCAAAGGAAGAGTTAGAGATATCAAAGCTCAATCCCAATGAACTATAGACAAATTAATGTTTTTCATGTCATACTAGTGAGATGCAGTTAAAGCAAACATGAAAACACTTGCTTCCCTTCAGGATGTTAAATATTTCAAAAGACCATGGATTGTGTCCCCTCAGTAATGAAAACAAGCTGGATTAGCTACAGAAAGCATACTCATTCTAAACTCCTCAGAGAGCTGGAGACTGGTACTTAAGAAAAGAACCTAAAAAAAATTAATTTCAGAAATTTCAGAAATATGACTCTGGCTAGGAAATATCCAAAGCTATTATTGTTCCTAAAGAATTAGCCAAAGAGAAATCCTCTGCAGATGGGGATAAAGAGAAGCCAGATGAACTTTTAATACATTTTTAATGGTAACATAAGGCACATATGAGTTAATGTGACAGATTAGGCTAACTAGTTCGAGCCAAGGAATGGGTCTTCATCCACTTAAAATCACTCCCAGGAACCTTCACTGGAGGCTCGGGGCAGTTTGCTGCAGGCTGAGAATGGGACAGAATTACTCAGGGATCCTCCGGAGATACACCGGGCCTTTCCCCAGTGTGAAGAAATGAATTCGGAGTTTGGAGGAAGTGCAGAAAAGCTGAACCTTCCCAAACACATGCAGCTGCAGTCCAAGAAATGAGTATAGCCCAGGAGAAGGGGAAGGAATTCATCTCTGATAAAAACAGATTTTCCTTGATTATAAGGCAGCAGCTGCTTAATGCTGGGGATAGATCAGGAAAGCTGAGATAAAAATGTCCAAAGCATTGCAGGCCTTCACCAAGTACACTTCAGGGTCCTCTGGAGCTGGGAGGCATGAAGCATAAGAGAGAGAACTATCGAGTCACAAAAGCCAAGGGGAGAACTGAAGAGAAAAGAGGAGTCCCTAGTTACCTGAAACACTGGCACATAAGATACAGGGCAGGGACTATAGCCGTAGTTCTGAAAGCTGGATCTCCAGCATCTCACAAATTCTCAGCTCTGAGTATTTCTGAAGGGAAAGTCCTAATTCTACCTTCAAATTATTTAAATAAAAGGGATTAACTGAACTAAAAATTATAACAGAGCCAGAACCAGCTCAGTTTAGATAAGTGACCTGGCAGGACTGTACCTTATTCCACAGGTGAAATGTAATTTGTTTCTGTGTCTCCTGATTTAGCCTACAATCTAGTCTAAAATCAAACAGCATGAGATATGTAAGTAGACTATATAAGCTCTAGTTAAAAAGCAAACCTGGAGATGGCACAGATGTTGGGTTTATAACACAGGTGCCTTAAAATTACTATCATAAATATGTCAACAACATACTTAAAAATTGAGGAATTTCAGAAAAGATATAAAAATTTTTAAGAAAAAGTAAAATTATGAGGAACAAGATATGCTAGAAATGAAAAATCCACCAAGAGACTTACTCACCATCAGACTGGATACAGCAGAGGGTAGGATGAGAGCATATGAACACAGTCAATAGAAATATAAGTGAAAAGGGGAATAAAGCATGCAGGATCTCTGGAGAAATAGAAAATGGTCTAGTATCAAGTGAAATTGGTGTCCCAGGAAGAAAAGAGGAAAATGTGAGCCATTAATAAATGTTTGAAGAGTTAATTGCCACAAATTTTCAAAAATGTACTGAAGGTATGGATTGAAGAAGCTCTGAAGACTCCAAGAAAAAGTAAATACAAAGAAAACCACATCTAAGCATGTCATATTCAAATGGTTGAAAACCAAAGAGAAAGAGAAATCTTAAAAGCAGCCAAATGAAAAACACTTTATGTAGAATTCTTTTTAAATGATAAAGGAAGTTATAGTTGACTGCTCATCAGACACAGTGGATAACAAATCAAGATACTGCATTCTTAACACTTTCACATTAGAATCCTGTATTCAGTAAATATATTCTTCAAAGATGAAAGTGAAAGACATTTTCAGTGAGGCAAAAGCAAAGAAAACTTTTCTCTAGCAAACCTGTGTTACAGGAAATGCTTAAAGAAGTCAGTTAAAATGACCAAAGGTTCTTGGAATGCCTGGGAATAAAGTAAAATCACTTATAAATAACAATCTTTAATAAACCAAGAATTAAGTCTAGATTTTTCAAAAGTATACAACTTTCGAAATGTTAAAGGGAAATGAAATAATCAAAAACATTCAATCCAAAAGGAAGTAAAAAGGAAGAAAATAAGATAAAAAGAAAATAGACCAACATTAATTAGGATTGTGTACTTCAATTCTAATACATCAGTGTTTTATATCCAAGTAAGCTTAATAACCCAATTAAAAAAGAAAATAGAAAAATTACATTTAAAAGACATATACAGTTTGAAATACATTCATCTAAACAAGAATAGTTGAAAATAAAAGTATCTACATATAATAGAAGCTAACAAAAGGATTGGAACCTTGAAAAATCTGTACAGATATTACATAAATATCAAAGTAGACTTTAAGAGGGAAAGTATGACTAGAGGTGCAAGGACACACTGCATAGTGACAAAATATTCAAGATACTTTCTGCACCCACCCCAGACTACGGTAAAACTTTTATCTGAATTGCTTTGACATCTGTTTATAGGGTGGAGCATTTCCAAGAACAGCCTTCCTATTTTTTAAATATGAATAACAATTTCACGATAACAGCAAATATTCAGTTGGTGTTCACATTCCTCTGAATACGCAAAATTATTCCCAACAGTTGGCCTTCCAATAGGAACCAAAGAAAGTCTCTAATATGGCTGATTATGATGTTTCTTAACTGTCTTTATTGCTTCCTTTTCCTCTTTATGCTTTCAATTTATTTATTAGAGACATAGAGTTGTTTGTACTATTGTACCATGCAAACTGGATTTTGGCCATTTGGTGTCTTGAATCTAAATGACCCAGTGATTTTTGTTGAGGGGAATAACTCTTTACCAACTATGCGGGTGCTGAGAGCACTCCTGCTCTGAGCCCTTTTCTTCCTCCAGACCCAGAACTTCCCTTGCTTCCCAAAAGGATACAAACCAATATGCCCACGGAGGCATGCCTCCCAATGTGGGACCCGCCTTCAGCAGTAGCTCCCATCCATGTGAGGGGCTAAGCCCCCAGTGGGCCCCACATCTCCTGATCCCATGAGCACTCCCTTCCGTGAAGGCAACAGGGCCAGAGACCCAGAATATCTAAATGCCAAAAGCCCAGAGAGAGACCTTGCACCAATCTCCAGTCCTGTATCAAGAGTCCCCATACCGAAAGAGTGACATTCTTCAGAAACACGAAGTCTGCATTCCCAAGCTTCTTTCAAGCTTCAAGCATCTTTCATGAGTCTGGGTGCACTGGCCTGAGTCCTTCTTGCAGCGTCAGTTTCTCTGCCCCCAGAGCAGCCTTTACTTCAGCCGTGAGTTCACCAGCGTGTCTGTGTGCTTGGCCACACAGGTCCCCTTCAGCTCCACCAGCTCTGCTGCTGTCTTCTATAGGGAGACCCCCAGACAGAACTCCCAACCTCGTGGCAGACCTTGTGCTCTTCCTATGATGTGTTAGTATCCGCCATTTTTGTCAGATACTAACTGACCAGTGTCCAGTGTCTCTGGCCCTCTTTTGGCTGCCATCTTTAGTCAGGGTAAGAGTTCCCAGTGACGCATGAGCACCCAGGGTGGGCATTCACACCACAACCCAGCATCCACAGGTGCTATATGAGCTTCCCCACTGGTTTTGTCATGAGTCACTCAGCTTGTGCATGTTCTTGCATTTAGGTTACACAATTTGCAGCTTTCACAGCTCCTCCCTTTCAGAAAAGCAAATTTACAAAGGTTAATTTGCCTTTGTTATTCAATATACCTTAATCTATGCTGAAGTTTTCACTTTGGAGGCATTCTTTCTCCCACCCCCTGCACCTTTTTGCAGGACTTGGGGCATTGTCCCCACTTTCAGGGGACTCATGCTCTGTATTCCATTACTACTATGAAAGTCCCTCATTCTAGATTTTTCTGATTAAATCACCATGGTATTGTTTAACATGCCCTTTGCCCTATATTTCTTGTAAACCAGCATTTAAAATTGGAGGCTTTTATGAATCACGTTAAAATTTTTGGCAAGAATACTTCATAGGCAATTATATTAATTATACCAAGAGAACCATATTATATATAATATAATTATATTATATCTCTTTGTGATATTAGCAAAGTTTATGATCTTTACCAAGATCCATTACTACATTAAGAGCCTAAAAAATGGTGATATTCTAATTATATTTGATAATAGCTTTGTGCCAATCACAAAAATACATTGCCTGTCTATGGGGCACTGATTGAAATGCACCAAAGTGTTATGTTTCTAAACATGATGCCTGTTATGGGTCCTCCTTAATTAATTACTCAAGCATTTAATATGTGACTGGCTCTCTTCTAGACCCCAAAGACACAGCAAGACACAAGAGAGGCAAGAACACTGCTCCTATGATCTTTGTTACTATATTGAGGGAAAAAAGACAAAGAACTGTTAAATAAAAAATAACCAGGGTAATTTCAGACAATCATAAGCAGAGTGAGAGAAATTAACAAGGTGAAGTGAGTGACCAGCAAAAGAATAGTCTTTAAATGAAGTGGTCCTGTCTTCCCTACTATCTTCTCTGACCAGATACTAATCGCAAAGGCCCATAAGACTGTAAGAACAAAAGCAAAATTGGTTTAGGACTGAGAGAAGCCATATAAAAATTAAGTGGTTACTTCAGGGATAGAAGAAAAGGGGAGGGGAATTTTTCCTGATATTCATCATCAAAGTATTTGCTTTTAAATCCATCTTTTTTGATACTCCTGAATCCTGATTTTTTCAATTAAAATGTATGCAAGTGATGGTTTGATCTATTATAATCTCCCCATCTTTGTTATTAGAGCAAGGTACTTTGGTAAACTGAGAATGAGCTTTTAAAAAGCAAGTTTATTTTTTTCTCTAAGGACAAAGCTTGCAAGAAGAGACCAAACTCCAAGAGGAAACTATGTCTTCTTTTTCTCCCTATTTATTCAGAATTAACTGTAGTCCCTACTACAATCCATTCTTAGAAAAGAAAAAGAGGCAAGACAGACTATTCAGACTTGAGATAAAGAAGGTATCCTCTAGTTAAAAAGTAATGGGAAAACTTTAATCTCTTATGTTTCTACTTCATCATCTATAGTAATTTTGAGGCAAGATATTTACTTTCTCAAGCTCAGGAAATAAAATTCCTCCCTTACTATGTGGCTAACAATTACAATCCCTCTGAGTTCATACAGGGAAGAGGTAAGGTTAGGGCACAGATTTGGGGGCTATGCAAGTTCTGGTTCAAATTCCTTATGTACCACTTAAACCTCTGTAAGACCCAACAAGTTATTTAATCTCCCTAAGCCTCAGTTTTAGCACCAAAAAATGAAGAAATACTTTATTATGGGTAATTTTATGTGTCAAATTGAACGGTCTAAGGGATGCCCAGTTAGCTGGAAAAACATTATTTATGGGATGTCTGTAAGAACATCTCCTGAAGAGATTAGCATTTGAATCAATCTATTAATAAAGAAGGTTGCTTTTAGCAATTGAAGGGAGCATCATCCAATTTGTTGAGGGCCTGAATAGAACAAAGAGGGGGAGGAAGGGCAATTTCACCTTATTTGCTTGAGCTGAGATGGCTATCTTCCCCTGCCCAAGGACATTGATGTTCCTGGTCCTTGAGCTTTCAGATTCAGACCGGTACTTACACCACTGCCCTCACCCAGCCCTACTCTCAGGCTTCCAGCCTTTACTATACTACACCACCAGCTTTCCTGGCGGAAAGCTGCCAGCTTGCAGATGGCATGGACATGGGACTTCTTGGCCTCCATTACTATGAGAGCCAATTCCTGTAATGAATCTCTTATACATAGATCTAGATCTAGATCTAGATATCCTATTGGTTCTGCTTCTTTGGAGAACACCTATTGACACACAAATCTCATACTTGGGTTTCTTGTGGGGATTACATGTAAGGCAGATATCACAGCACTTAGGCATTTAATAAACATTCAGAAGAAACAGTCTGAATCTGGAGGCTATTATTCTGGGACAACAAGGGCCTCACTCATTATCCTGAAAACAGAGTACAGTCCACTACATGGAACTTCTAGCCTACACTTTCCAGAATTCCAAAGCAGTACTAAAGCAGTACTAGCTTTACCTGCCTGGGGCAGAAATGATTTCAACTAAAAGGACTTTATGAAAGGATTTTATCTGGACTTTTTTATCTAAATCGCATAAATCCTAATACACCATTTCCATCTTTAAACATTCTTCTCATAAAATACAAAGCAACTTCATTAGATGCACTTATGATTTGTACAAAACAAAATGGTTGTGGAGGGGACCAGGAGTGACTAGAAACTTTTGATTTTCCTTTTTCTCACTAGAGAACAAAATGCTGATAGGAGTCTTATTTTATTGATACTAAAACTTTTCCTACAGTATATTGGACTGAAAAAAGTGCTTAAATCTCATCAGCTTGTTTTCTATCCTCCTTGACATAGTTTAATTTGTTAGAGTCACATGAATATCCGAATCCTCAGATTCACAATTAAATCTCACATCAGCAGAAGGAGCCAGAGATATGCTTCAAGCACTTCAGTGTCATCAAGATTTCACTGGAGAGGAAACAGAGCTAAAAAATGGACAAAAACATTCATGCGTTTCAGCAAGGGTGATGCCTGCTGGAGAGGTGAGAAGTATTTGCTGCTTCAATGAGTCAGATAAAATTTACCAGACTTGATGGAGTCAAACATGCTTTCAAAAATATTCACTTAAATAAATTGTGTCCCTTGCATGTTTTTGCACTTTCTCATTGAATGATTTTAACTCAGGTACAAAGTTCAGCAACCACATTTAGTCCAAGTGTCAGACTTCGGTAGAGAAATTCTATAACTATCTTTGGTAAGTGAGAACATTTGGTTTACTCCATAATGGCCAGCCAACCCATTTATATGGGTTATGTCCATATAAATCTAAAAAGTGCAGAGGCTGTACCTCAGATAGGTAACATGTGGTGGGTAACTGAATTTAATTGTATCAAATGTACAGAAAATTTTTTCATAAATATGTAATGCCTAAAAGGTATGTCAGAGTGTAGGCATAGCTATCGTCAATTTGTATATAACAGCTTTGAGACAAAGAGATGCAATATTGTCTAAATTTGTATAAAATAAGAGAATGCATAGAATAAAATTAACTTTTCTCAGTCTATATACTTCTAATATTCATTCACTCTGTATCATTTACCCTGGAAAGTTCAACTCTCTTTTTTCAGGTGCACCCTAAAATCTAATAAAAATTAAGTTGAAGTAAATTGATTTAACCAACTGAATTTCATATATATGACTACTATTGACACATGTTATACAAATTAAGCCATGATTAGTACTATTTTTTAAAAACAAGACATCTAGGAATATGTATGTGGACTGTATATCATTGTACACAAAACATCCCTGGTTTTCTCAAATTAAAAAAAAAAAAAAAATGCCAAAAAGAGAAAACTAAATTGTATTTATGCTCAAGTACTTGGTGAACTGCTTATAACCCAGGACCACAACCAGAATTTCCTTTAAGTGGCACATGAGCACAGACACACATTTGGTAGCACACATATACTCCTCAGTCACCCTCCCAGCTATCCTTGAATCCAGCCCTGAAATGTAGCCCTGTGGTATTTCTCACCCAAAATCAAATCACTCCAGATATGGGGGGGAAATAACAGGAAAACAACCAATAGAAAGTCCTATTAAGTATATTTTATTGATTATGCTATGACAGTTGTCCCAATTTTTCCCCTTTTGCCCCTTTCTGCCCAGTACCCTCCTTCCCTCCAGCAATCTCCAATTAGTTCATGTCCATGGATCATGCATACAAGTTACTTGGCTTCTCCATGTCCTATTCTTAACATTTTTAACATTACCCTGTCCATTTCATACCTACCAATTATGCTTCTGAATTTTTGCACCTTTTCCCCCATTTGCCCCATTCTGCCTCTCAGCTGATAGTCCTCCAAATGATCCCCAGTACCTAGGATTCCATTCCTGTTCCGGTTGTTTGCTTAGGCATTTTTTTAATGGATTAAGCTGTTGATAGTTGTAAATTTGCAACCTTTTTAATGTTCATGGTTTTGATCTTCTTTTTCTTAAATAAGTCTCTTTTACATTTTATATAATAAGGGCTTGGTAATGATGAACTCCTTTAGCTTTACCCTATCTGGGAAGCACTTTATATGCCCTTCCATTCTAAATGATAGCTTTGCTGGATAGAGTAACCTTGGTTGTAGGCCCTTGCTTTTCATCACTTTGAATACTTCTTGCCAGTCCCTTCTTGCCTGCAAAGTTTGTTTTGAGAAATCAGATGATAGGTACTCTTTGCAGATAACTCTGCTTTTTTCTTGCTACTTTTAAGATTCTCTCTTTATCTTTAACCTTTGGCATTATAATTATGATGTGTCTTGGTATGATGCTCTTTGGGTCCAACTTGTTTGGGACTCTCAGTGCTTCCTGGACTTGTATGTCTATTTCCTTCTCCAAATTAGGGAAGATTTCTTTCATTGTAAGTTTTCAACTTCTTGCTCTTCCTCTTCTTCTTTTGACATCCCAATGATTCAGATATTGGTACATTTTAAGATGTCCCTGAGTGTTCTTATAATATCCCTGTTTTTTATTCTTATTTCTTCTTTCTGTTTTGTTTGACTGTTTATTTCTTCCTTATGTTCCAAATTGTTGATTTGAATCCTAGCTTTCTGCTCTTCACCATTGGTTTCCTATATTTTTTTCTTTATTTCACTTAGCATAACCTTCATTTCTTCCTTTATGTTGTTGCCCTACTCAGTGAGTTCTCAAAGCATCCCAATCACCAGTTTTTGAACTCTGCATCTAACAGGTTGGCTTTCTTCATTTTGTTTAGTTCTTTTTCTGGGGTCTTGTCCTGTTCTTTCATTTGGGCCATATTTCTTTGTCTCCTCAATTTGGCAGCTTCTCTGTGTTTGTTTCTGTATATTAAATAAAGAGAGCTGCTTTAACTCCCTGAAGAGGCACCTGTAAATTGTATGGGGCAGAGCCTTAGGTAATTGCCAGGGTGAGGCAAACCACTTCACTGCCTTGTAGCTCTGTGGGGGAAGGGCTCAGAAAGGGGATTATGCTGCTGCCTGGCTTCTTCAGGTTTACACTCACCCCATATTCAGTCATTTTATCTACCCCCTATATGACACTGGCACCTTTCTAGCTGTTGCCCTGGTGTTGAATCCCAAAGTGGGTGGGTCTGCAAACATTTTAAAACTATGCAGGCCATTTAAGCAGAGTTTCCTGAAAATCCAAAAGTTTCTTCCACCACCTCAACCTCCACTGGTTTTTACAGCTAGAAGTTATGGGCATTTACCTTCCCAGCACTGGAACCCTGGATTGTGCAGTATGGTCTGAGGCTGGGATCACTTGCTCCCAAGGTACCCCTCCTGATTTTGATCCACCATATGTGAATGTGTGACCACCACCCATGCCCATCCCACTACTGCTTCTATCTCTCTGTGCCATACCATATCTCCTCACCTCTCTATCCTGTCTCCACATCACTGCCTCTCCTACCATCTGGATGAATTTGACTGCTTTAAACCCTTGTCAGAATTCCATACAATTCAATTTTCTGACAGTTCTGAATGTTGTTTGTCTTGAGATTTAGCTGTAATTCTTTCTGTGCAAAGAGGTGAAGCCTGTCTACCTATGCTCCATCTTTACTGGAAGCCCCAAAGCCCAATTTTAAAGTAAATTTTTTTCCCTTTTCATCTTCTCTTAGTCTCTTACTCCACAAGAACTCAATGCCTTCAAATTGCCTTTTGGCTATCAAAAAAAATTTTTTTAATATTTTATTTATTATTTCCAGAGAGAGGGGGAAGGGAGAGAGGCAGAGAGGGGGAGAGACATCAATGTATGGTTGTCTTTCACCTGCCTCCAGCTACAGACCTGGCTGGAGACCTGGCTTGCAACCTCGTTATGTTGCCCTGGCTGGGAATCGAACCAGCAACCTTTGGGTTCAGAGGCCGGCTATCAAAATTTTTGTGTGAGAATCTTTTTGGGCTTGCATATCCTCCAATGTCACCTTCTCCATAGTTATTTCTCTTCTTTCCATTTCCACAAAGCTCCCCACTCCTCATATGGATATCATATGGATGTTGGAAAAGCAATATGATAGAGCTAAAGCATCTGAGCTAATTTCTGATGTGATATTTCACCCTTACCCAATCTGAGTATCTTCCCAAACACATGACTCTCTTTGAGTTCCAGCAAGATGGCTGTGGAGTAAGTGGAGCTGCACCAATCTCCTCCCAGGTTGCATCTGGAATTACTTTCTTGGAGAAAAAGTCAGCTGGAATGACCAACAGAACACCAGCTGGAAAGACACCCTATAACCATGAACAGAACAGAAAAGGCTGCTTCATCAAAACGGAACTGGTAGGAATCACGGAAACGCAAGAGGGCTGGCTGGGCCCCCACAGAAGGCAGCAGCCAAAGGGATAGAGCCAGGGGCTCCACCTGAGAAGGGGGGCGGGGTTCTGATGGTCCCTTAGCTGGGTGTCCCAGCTACAGCAACATGGCTGAGAACAGAGCAGCATCCAGCTGAGAAGGGCAGAAAGCCGTGGAGTTTACTAGCCTAAGAGAGCACTGGAGACAGAGAACTACTAGCGTGATCACAGCAAAAATACATTGGCACCCACCTACCCTGGACTTCAGTGGAGGGAGGGCAGCATGGGGAGAGTTTGCGGTGATGGCTTGGAGAAGAGAAGTGGGGAGGCGGCTGTGAGGATCCCAGTGCTGACTCATCGCCCACACCTCAGGTGGACTGCTCTGCACCCAGCAGCTTCTCTATGAGGGTCCTCATAGTCCCACCCACTGGAAGTAATCTGCCCGCCCAGTGACACCTGAGCCAGGCACCTGATCACAATTCTTTGATTCACATCTAAATAAAATCCCTCTCTCCCTGCCCTGTCTGAGCATAGATACAATAGTTGGCACCTGAAGAGGTATCTCTTGACCAGCACCGCCTAAGCCTGGCGGCTGATTACAAACTCTCTGACTTATAGCTGGGTCAGTCAGTCAGCCCCGTTCAGTGGCAAGTAGGCCTGGTGGCTGATTGTGGATTCATTGGTTCACAACTGAGTTGGTTTGTCCCACCCAGTGGCTCCTGGGCCTGGTGGCTGATCACAAACTCATTGGATTACAACTGAATCTTTCAGTCTAGCCCAGTGGCACTTTAATTTGGCAGCTGATAACAGATTCATTGGATTACAATAGAATCTTTCAGTTGAGCCTAGAGCCACCTGAGCCTGATGATTGATCACAGATTCATTGATTTACGTCCAAATCTGTCCTACCAAGCTGCACCAGAGTTGGTGGCTGACCCATTAGACTACAATTGAACCTCTCTGTCTAGCCCAGCAAGGCCTGAGTTTGGTAGCTGATTCATTGCTTTACAACCAAATCAGTCTGTCACCCCAAGCAGCATTTGAGCCTAATGGTGGATCACAGATCGATAGGATTATAACTAAATCAACCCTTCCAACCTAGCAGTTCCTTAGCCTGGCAGCTGATCACAGTCTAATTGGATTAAAATGAAACCTAAAAATGGGGAGAAAAAGAAACAGTCCATCATCTTGGCCCTGGCTGGTGGCACAGTGAATAAGGCGCCGGCCTGCGAACCTAAAGGTTGCTGGTTCGATTCCCAGCCAGGGCACATAACCAGGTTGCAAGCCAGGTCTCTAGCCAGGTCTGTGGCTGGAGGCAGGTGAAAGGCAACCACACATTGATGAAAAAAAAAAAAGAAACAGTCCATCATCAAAAGGAAAGGAGGAATCCCCAGAAAGATCATTAAATGAAATAGAGGCAAGCAAATTATCAGATATGGAATTCAAAATAATGATGATAGAGAAGCTCAATTAGCTCAGCCAACTCAAAAAAAAAAAACTATAAACAACTCTAGGGGTGCTACGAAGAACTCCAGGGAAGCTATAAGGAGCTTACTGAGAACTACACCAGCATTAAAAAGGACATAGAAACTATCATTAGGAGCCAGGAGGAAATGAAGCATACAATTTCTGAATTAAAGAGTACAGAAGTAGGAATCCATAGCAGGGTAGAGAAAGCAGAGGATTGGATCAGTGAGCTGGAGGACAATGTAGAAAAATATTCATAGACAGTGCAAGAGAATGAAAAAAGGCTGAACAAGAATGTAGAGCTTTTAAGAGAGCTGCAGGACAACATGTAACGCAATAATATCCATATGATAGGCATACCAGAAGAAGAAAAGGAACAAAGAATGGAAAACCTGTTCAAAAAAGTAATGAGAGAAAATTTCCCTAACATGATGAGTGAAAACGTTACTCAAGTTCAGGAAGCACAGAGGGTCCCAATGAGAATGAATCCAAACAGACCCACTAAAAGACACATTATAATTAAAATGGCAAATTTCAAAGATAGAAAATCCCAAAAGCATCAAGAGAGAAACAGCAAATAACATATAAGGGGGCTTTGATAAAGTTATCAAATGATTATTCAACAGAAACAATACAAGCCAGGAGGGAATGGCAAAAATATTCCAAGTGATGGGAAACAAAGGCCTGTGAACAAGAATACTCTACACAGCAAGGCTCTGATTCAAAATGGAAGGAGAAGTAAGGAGTTTCCCAGAGAAAAGAAGACTGAAAGAATACATCTCTATCAAACCAGCATTGTAAGAAATCCTAAAGGGTCTGCTTTAAAAAATGAAAGAAACAGAGAGAGACAGAGAGGAACACGAGTACAAAGGGGAAAAATGGCAATAAATAAGTTTCAATCTATAATAACCTTAAATGTAAATGGATTAAATGTGCCAATCAAAAAACATAGAGTCAACAACAATTAAATTAAATTAAAAATATACATATAGGGTAGCTGAATGGATAAAAAAACATTACCCACATATATGCTGTCTTCAAGAAACCCGCCCCAGAACAAAAGATTGACACAGATTGAAAAGGAAGGGATGAAAAAATATATATCAAGCAAATGGACATGAAAATAAGACTGGAGTAGCAATACTTATTTCAAACACAATAAATTTTACAATGAAGTCCATAAAAAGAGACAAAGAAGGATGTTTCTTAATACTTTAGGGAACAATCCATCAAGAAGAAATGACTCTGGTAAAAATATATGCACCCAAAGTAGGAGTTCCAAAATATATAACAAAAATTTTGGAGGACTTCAACAAGGATATAAACAGCAACATGCTAATAGGAGGGGATTTTAATACCCCACTATCAACAATGGACAGATCTTCCAAACAAAAAATCACTAAGGATGGTGTGGCATTGAACAACATTCTAGAGGAACTGGACCTAACTGATACAAACAGAACCATTTACCCCAAATAAGCAAAATACGCATTCTTTTCAAATGCACACGGAACACTCTCCAAGATAGACCACATGGTAGGTCACAAGACACGCCTCCACAAATACAGGAAAACTGAAATCATACCAAGCATCTTCTCAGATCACAATGGCTTGAAACTAGAGACCAATCTCAAGGGAAAAAAAAAAACAAGAATGCTCTAACTCATGGAGGCTGAATGACTTACATGCTTTTAAGTAATGAATGGATTAACAAGGGGATCAAAGATGAAATCAAAAAGTTCCTGGAAACAAGTGACAGGAGCACACAGTAGTCCAAAACCGAAGGACACAGCAAAGGCAGTCCTCAGAGGGAAATTTATAGGCATACAGGCCTACCTAAAAACGTCACAAGAAGTTGGTATAAACAACCTGACCATAAACCTGCAAGAACTAGAGGAGCAATGACAAAGCCCAGAGCAAGCAGAAGGAAGGAAATCATCAAGATCAGAGCACAACTAAATAACTTGGAGACTCAAACTACAATTGGAAGAATCAACAAGTCCAGGAGCTGGTTCTTCGAAAAAATAAACACTGACAAGCCTTTATCCAGACACCTCAAGAACAAGAGAGAGAGGACCCAAGTAAACAGAATCAGAAACGACAGAGGAGAGCTTCCAACTGATACTTCAGAAGTACAAAAGAGTGTAAGAAATCACTACAAACAACTATAGGACAACAACTATGACAACCTGGGTGAAATGGACACATTTCTGGACATGTATAATC